>SNQJ01S0081141.1:67068-79092 GCA_010110895.2 Picea sitchensis
ATGATCCCGAGGACTAATGAGCCCATGGAGGGCGAAGTTTTTGATGTGCAGGACCATGCCCGATGGACAGGTACCAAGTGGACCGGTACACATGGGGAGATGATTAGTTCAGACCTCCATGGGGCTGAAGAGCCCATCAGATGGTTGATGGGACCTCATCAGGGGCAGAGACAGGACAGTGATTGGTCAAGCCTTTGCACGAGAGAAGAAGAAGGGCGTTTTCATCCAGGACGCCTTGGCTGAGCCCAACCCTAGGGAGTCGACCCACTGCAGGTGGAACGTGTCCCTCTATTGATCCAAGACGTCCTCCAAAGATCCTTGACGTCACCTCCAGCGTGTGGCAGCTTTACAGGGCAGTATGGCACATGTGGCAGAGTTTAGAGGCCCAGAGAGGGCCAACGTTTGTCTTCTAGTGCTGAGATTTTCCCTAAAAAGGGCCAACGTCTCCCTCAGAGGGGCTGGACGTCTTGCTTATTGCTCATTTAGGGTTTTGTTTAGCAGTTTAATGTAAAACAATATGATTTTTAGTTATCAGCCTTGTCGGCTGTTTTAATGACCTAATTTTAATTAAGGGTCATTGGATGATATAAATTGAGGATGTTTTCCCTCATTTTGAAAATAACACACTTCACTCAGACAAGTGAGATCTGATTTTTGCGCCCTTCTTGTGTAAATTTGTTGTCTAAAGTGAGGCACACTTGCTATTGGAAGAATATTTTTGGCATTTATGGCATTTCTCTCAAGGAAGGTTTACAACTAGGGTTTGCTTATGCTTTTCTTCATGACATGTAAGTAAATTTTCTTGCAAAACTTCTTAAATGAATGGTTGTAGGTGTAATTTCTTGCATTTGCTTATTGTATTGCTGATTTAAAACCCTAGGTAACAAGCACACAAGTAGGTCATTGTTACATGTCCCCTTAGAGAGAAAGATTTTCAGCCATTGAAGAAAAGAAATAGAGCCTAGCCTTTGCTACACTTATCTTGTTTCTTCTGAGCTAGCGTTGAAGTTATAAGTTGAAAAAAGGAGACGTCCTAGGCCTAGGTTTCCTACACCTAGGGTTTTCACCTTCAAGGGTTTGAAAGCCTTGTTATTGCAACACTTTCTCCCTTAGACTTATTCTTTAGGCTAGCCGTTTTGCCAAGTTGACTTAGAGAAGGAGGAAAGAGCACGAGGCCTTGCTTAAGCAACACCAGAGTGAGCCTTTTTCCCCTAGGGTTTTGATTCTAGGGCCCTGCCTTTGCAACACCATAGAACCCTACCTTCTAGTCTTTGAATCATCATCCTTTCAAGACCTTGTGCCCTTATCTTTTGACTCCATATACCCTAAGGCACTAATATCTTCAACGTTGGAGTTTTAGTGTGCAAAACTACTTTCAAAACTTTAAATTTTCAAACCCTAACTAACAAACTAACCTGTTTAAGGCTGACGTCACAATTGGATATTTCATCTTGACGCAGCAAAAGTTGGATATAAGCAATTAATGATGATTTTAAGCATTTATTGAGTAAATTGTTGATTGGATATACTGTTGGCTTAGTCATCTCTTTAGATATTGATGAATTGATGGTTTTTCATAACTAATTGACAAAACGTTGACTTCATTTTATATCTACTGCACTGCTTATTGAATAATATCAGATAGTCATTGAAGTACTAACCCTTTGAGTTATAGCCTGCAAATATATATACATTGTGTTGCTGTTGTCTTGTTCCGGGCAGGTGTTTTCAATAGGGCATACACTTCTTTTATTGGTTGATTAGCAGGACTGTCTGACATTGGTGGTAACCTGTGAGGAGGGAACTCTAAAACTTGACCTTGTATCTTCTGCCTCTTCAAACCCCAGGTTACCGGGGACGTCTCCCCTGGGCTAACCTCCCTAAACAGAAAGAACTTCCCCATCGAGGTGACATTGGGTGGGGAAGGTTCCTATTACGCCAGTTTGATCTTTATCCCTTAGCCTATGACCTAAACTACAAACTGTGCGATAATAGTAGCCTAGAGTTTGAGGGAGTTGGCATTAGAGTAGAGCGGTTGCTTGAGGACTTGACCAAGGATCTATTGTACATGATCATTCTACCCATCAGGAGCATTGTGGTGTCTTGAGTGAGGAGCACTTGGAGTTGACATGACTTGAGGGGAGCATACTACATGTCACACAGGTGGCTATGGGACTCCGGTATCATATTGATTCAGTTATTGCTTGAGGACAAGCAATATTCTAGCAGGGAGGACTGCAATGTCCCCATTTTTTGTTGTTGTGTTACAGAGTGGGATGCTTGCCAGAGTAGCCAGATGGGGTTGTCAACGAGTTCAGGAGATATTAAGGGGTTTTATTGGGCCCGACTTGCATCGTTCATCACATTTCATCATCAGGATCCATTCCACATAATTTTGCTTTGGTTCCATTGCATTCTAATGATTTCCATAATTTTGAGTTATTTTGGGTCATATTTTAATTAAATTCACTAAGAAGGTCATATTGGGAATAGTATTTGGAAAAACCTCTTAGTGTAATAGCTCATCAGAATCGGGAGGAAGAGCACTACAAGATAAGGTGATGAGAAGTGACTTTCAGTGGCCAGAGAAGCCATAAGAATGGATAAATCACTTTTCAGAAGTAAAATAGTTAATTAATTAATAAAGTGATATAATTAACAAATAACAAATTAAAGTAAAAGTCCCTTGGAGAGAAAAGGTGAACAGGGGAAATAAAAGAGAGATAGGGGTCTCTATTCTCTCATTATGTTGATTATCATTTTGATGTCTAACTTCTTGCTAGAGAGCCCATGATACTTGGGGGTTTTGAGGGTTTTGACTGAACAAACCCTAGAGATCAGATCGATGGTGAAAGATTTCACCTTTCCTGATCCAAGCTTGGCCAAGGAGGTGAAAGATTCCTCCCTCACCACATCAGTTTCTATTCAGTTCAGAGTAACTTCAACAATCAATTTTGGCAAGGGGGTGCACCAGTGAGGGTTTTATGCAGGGTAGGCCGCATTACTTGGGAAGAAGTGGTTCGATTTGATTTCCTTGAGAGAGATTTAAGAGATATCTCATCATAGAGTTGTTGGGCACATCAAGGGCAACTGTTCCTTGGCATTTCCCAATGGATCCAATCCATACTCAATTCAATTAGAGAGTTGGACGAATTTGCTCGAGGGCGCACTAGGGATTAGGGAGACACCATTTTATTGTTGGAACGAAGTGTTGGTCAAGACAAGGGAGTTGCCAAACGTTTTATGAAGTCATGTCATCATTGGGAGGTCGAATCCATTAAGGAATAGCTGCATATTTGGCATAGGACTTTGTTGAAGGGTGAAATTGACCGCTCGTCAACTGGAATAGTGAATCCGGTCCGGGGTTGTCTAATTAACCCAAGCCGTTTGGATTAATTCACTCTGATGGGTTTAATGGCTCCATTGGCCAATCTAAAGTCCCGAGGGAAGCGAAAAATAACTAAAAGAAATGCAATAGATTACTAAATAATAATCGCTAAAATATATATGTACATCTAAATATATATATGCAATTTATCTAATTAATATTTATATAATAGTTCTATTTATTATATATACAACATATACAAATAATGAGTTTTAATCTGAACTCATAGAAAATCAAATGTTTAATGGTTCTTTTCGATGAAAGTAATAAAGAAAGCGAAAATACTATTTGTTTTTTGGTTTGTTTTCTTGTTTGTATGCATTCATAAAATCAAAAATTAAACTACTTAATTAAACAGAAAGATATAGATAGTGAAAATTACACTATATATAAAAACTTCTATAATAAGCAAGCAAATAAAATAAAAGAACAGACTAACCTATTAATGCATCCAATGTCTGTACAATAGAGAATATTCAACCACCTTATCCGGGAAGTAAACCTGCAATGAATCTTAAAATCGCTCCAAATAAACGCGAAACGATATGCTGGAAACTGAGTTTTGATAACAGAACGTATAATGGAGACAGTCACAGTGATCTTATGATTTACAAGTAACTACAGTGAGATAAATCTTCTTGTAAGAACTTGTATTTAAACATTCAACAGGAAATTAGAGATAAATCTCATAATTTGAATTGAATCGATGATCACCCTATATTGTATCTGAAACATGACATATGGACAACATGTAATAATGAATTATTTCAACTCATAATAAATAATGAAGACAAAAGCAATCACCATCTATTATCACATCGAAATAAACATAACTTCAACTAAAACATCATACACAAAAGCTAAAGTTGTAATATGCATTTTGTTCCATTCAAGTCTGTGTGTAATTGTCCATACTCCAGCCCCAGGCCGAGATGTTTTTGTTTACAAAATGATAGATTTATAAAGGCTTCAGGAAAAATAATTGTTTCTGTGCCTGAGATCAAATATTTATTTCAAAAATAAAGGGGGATGCAACCACCCTGATCCTACTAAATCCTCCAAAACTAACAACAGTTCATTTCCGTTCATTCAAAATACATCATAGATATGACTGGAAGGTCTCAAGAGTGCCTCAGATCAATTTTGAAATCATGGACCCCTAAATATCCTGAAAGAAAAGGAAAATAGAAAGATTTCAGATATATTTTCTGTCATTAATTTACACAATTCAAATTAACATAACTGGCTACAGAATCTTGCTATTCTGTAGCTAGTTATTTTAGTAAATGAAATCTCATTTTATTTAATGAATAAAACAAATTAATTTAATAATGAAATATAGTTTATTCAACAAACCAAATAATCTAACTTAAGAATGAAAACAAACATGCTATTAATTTAAGAGATCATACCTCTAACCATGAAATCAAATCGTATCATGAAACCTTGGAATTTACAATGGCCGTAGCAGCCTCAACGTTTTTAAATATCACATGACCTATGATCTTCATACGTTTTTCTTTTCCTTGGATGACAGATTCAAGCCTATGGTTTTCGCTTGTTAAAACATCGATCTAATCTTTTAAAGCCTTAACCCGTGACTATAGAAACGGGATATCAGTATAATATCTATCAATCCATGATAGACAGACCTCACACTTTGACAGTGTGGTGGTTGCATTAGAACAAACAAGATTGTGGACCGGAGCGCACTCCATACGGATAGTAGATTCATTGCAAAGCTTGACACCAGTAAACTCTGGATTGTCTTTCAAACAGGGAGGTAAATTATCGACAAAGTTATAGGGTCGATCAGGGTGTGGCTCGAATGACAAAGGGTCTTCCTCTGCAAGGAATTTGTCGATTTCAGAGTCAGAACTCTCATTAACCTCGATCATGCTGATCGCGTTTGCATGAGAATTCATCTTATTACGAAGACTCCGCGATATCAATCTCCCAGCCCTTTTGTTCTTAAAATTTATATCAACACTGCTTTTAGATTTCTTCCCTGTAGGTTTCTTTAAGTTTTTAACACAGTCAGTAGGATGTATAGCCTGCTCACAGAGCTATTGAAAAACCTTTGAATCGATTAAGGGTTTGCTGTAGGGGGCCGAGACACGGCCTTGGATGGGTGAGAGGGGCGTTGTAGGGTAGGTTAGGGTTTCTTCAACCACTGGCTTATCAACCTCATCAATATTTGGATTAGAGAAACCATTTCTCACTACAAACGAGTCCCAATTATCACTCTGCGATTCTAACTGATGCACAAGTAAGATTTTAATTAGGCCGTGATGGAAGAGGCTAGAGTCGGCTCACTACTTTTTATATCTTTTACCCATTTTATAAAGACTCCTCAGTCAGTAATACGGCATGTTCAAGGGAAAACCCATAAAAACCATAAGCAAGCGCAAATGATAAAGAAAGACCAAACCGAAACGTCCCTCACACGTGACGAACTACTTTAACACAGCAAGTAAATAGTGCCACCAAGCTTTCAAGGCGGAAATGGGCATACCTTTTTCACATCCCTTAATTTTCCGAGATGTAAACAGCAGGGTCCAAGGAACTTCTTCCACTTTTGCGTTTTTAAACCACCTTTGACCGCTTGCTGGTAACCCTGTGGCTTGACTCAGGAACTCCTCGGTAACCTCCAGTTGCACATCACCAACTTTCACTCTACAACCATCAAAGGAGAAAGCGAATTCTTGGGCAACCTGTAAATTGAAACCCTGAAACTTCCTAATGAAAACGAGCCAGCCACTTCTCTCCAAATCTCCTCTGGCATCGTCATAGAAGAGCAGGGTTTGGATATCATTTGGTTCAATTCTCACGACAGGAGCCATACTGGACGGGAGGGTAATCAAACAAACACAACATACAGGAAGGGTTTGTGAAAACAAAACAGAGCCATAACCCCGAGCCCAACAATGAACACTGTAAAGACTCATATGATGGGATGGACGTTTAATTTAAATGCATGGCAGTCTACAAATCGTATGCCACCTTTGCATTCAATACGAGCTAGGACCAAAGCATTAAAACGAAAATAAGTGCACGCATCGTGGGTTTGATCACCAAGTTTGGGTAAGTCAAAAATCGAAAAATCAAAGTTTTGTAAAACAAACGTAGCCAAGAATCAAACCAAAACCATGCAAAAAACCAAATCGTGGGGGTCCTTTGTTCATAAAACCATCAACCTCTTAAGCATGCTTGGAATTGAAAGGATCAAAACAAAGAGAGTAGCATCTTCATGGCAAGGAATCAAAATTCCATAATAAACTATATGAACAATTTGCCTTTAATGAAATTTTAAAACATAATGGTAATCACAGTCACAAGTTTTCATGCTTTCAGTCATGAAAACAAAGCTTGAATAGACAATAGGGAAAAGCGACAATTTACAACTGTCGTTTCGGAAACTGCTCATGAAGGGTAATAAAATTTCATGACCCTAGTTAGGCAGCTATATGGATCATTTAATTGATATAGAAAAAATAACAATTATATTATTGCTGCCAACAGAATCACAGCAGGATGTATCCACAGTCAAGGGTGATTTCTTTATCATTGGAAGCCATGATTTCAATGCAATCTTCGTCAGTTGGACAGCCAGTTCGTGGGAACTCTTAGTGGTTGATTATTGGTGCCTATATTCATCTATTCGAGTTATATCAGCCATTGAAATCAACTGCAACTCAGTGTAAACAGTCCTGGGTTTTACCTGGGCATTTATCCTCCTATAATACAAATAAGTCATGGCATTTGAGAGGTATTTTTGTTGTTAATTCTTAGCACTCATTCCTTTTGATTTCCCTTTGTATTATATGTTATTATATGCTGTTCAAAACATTAAATACATCAGTAGTATACTCAAAATACAAGTTACAGCAGTCTGCTTGCAATATGTTTGACAAAATGCTTCAATGGGATACTCTGCCAATAAATATACAGCACTCACTCAAATATAACAGCAGACTATTACTCAAAATACAAGCTACAGCAGTCTGCTTGCAATATGTTTGACAAAATGCTTCAATGGGATACTCTGCCAATAAATATACCAGCACTCACTCAAACATAACAGCAGACTATTTGGGAGTTATAAGGAGTGAGAAACACATTCAATTGATACTCCAAACATATCCACACCATTCAGAAACTTCACTTAAATTGGTGCAGCAAATGAGAAGCTATTGGTTGAGAGCACTTGGTCAAACAGTCAAAGTGTTTGACGAAATTCCCCTAAGAAATTAAGCTGATTTATAGCTAAGATTCTATTGGGAATATTACATACTCGTTGTTGCATCAAAGACATTGATCTGTAGGATAGGAGGGTATGCAGACTTCACAGTGTTTGGTCCATTTGGCTGTCTTATAAGCTGTGGTTCTTTGTTCACCCTCTGTAAGTTTGTTTTTGAGTTTGAGGTTAGCTCTATGTCCACATTTTGTGCTATGTGGCATGATGAGGTACATCACCAGTTATTGGCCAAGGATGCTTTGTTTATGAATGATCCTCCAGTCTTAGATTCTGTATTCTATTTATACTTTATTTCAGCATTATTTTCTCTTTGGAAGAGGATATAAAGTCCATTGTATATACCCTTCCACTTTTGTTTTGATTTCTATAAATATAAGATGTAATTTGCAGAAAAAAGAAAAATATCCAATCACTGAAAACAGGACCTCAGTTTTAATTTCCATTTTTTGGAGTTAGAGTACTTAATGAGGTAGAAAAGGAATTTAAAAGTAATTATTATTTCACAAAAAGATGGCTCTCCAATGCACTTCATTCTGTAAAAAGAGTTAGATTAAAATTCTGGACATCTGGAATTCATTACAAATCTGGAATTCATTACAAAAAAGAGACAAACAAAGATTAAATTTGAAAGCACTGATAATATGTCATGCTAAATGTTGTTCCAGAGTTTGTGTTTTAAGGCTATAAAACACACTGTCTAGGCATCCAAATATGATAATACTTTTTAAAGCAAAGAAACAAAGAAGGCTAGATCAAATTCAGTTTCTCAACTGTCTCTGTCTTTCTTCCCTTTGTTCCTGGATGGTTATGTCGCGTTCAATCGTTGCCCACGATCGCTCTAACTCGGTTCTATTTGTTGCAGTTTCACACCGCCTAGGCATCCAAATATGATAATACTTTTTAAAGCAAAGAAACAAAGAAGGCTAGATCAAATTCTCAAATTGCCTCGCCTTTTCTTTCCTTTATTCCCCGGATGGTTATGTCGCTGCTCAATCGCTGCCCACCATCCCTAACCTCTGCCTCTATTTGTTGCAGTTTGTAAGATGGTGTTAGATAGGTTTAATGCAATGCCGGGTTTGATCTTGTAAACCGGGTTCTTTGTTTGGTTGTCTTCCGTTTGGGACTATCATGGGTGATTGATTTTTTATTTTTATAAAAGGGTTTTTTATAAATTTGTTACTTCAGACATTCTGGTAAGATATTGATAAAACAACTTTGGTGAAACTTAAAATAAAATGAAGACACAAGTAAGGCCGTTTCATGGTTCAGTGACAATTATGAAATTGTAAACAATGAAACATGACAAAGAGAAATATAAGGCTTTAACCAAGAAAGAATCTTATTTCCATTACAATAAAGAAAGGAACGCTGGTTTTCTAACAAAAGAAAATATTAAGGAATGTATAATACGTGTCTTAAAATTATTGAAATAATTCCAGGGAAAAACTGTATCAATATCTTCGACATCCAAAACCAACTGGACAATTATAAACAATAATTGCATATAATTCCAAATTCATTCACTTGCTAGAAATGCACATTAAGAAGAAGATTTTAACAAATGAAACTCGAGAAGGATAGAAACATAGTCAATGAATGACAAGATCCAGAATCTTAAAGCTAGAATGATATTCCGATAAACTTTAAAGTTGATCGCAAAAATCGTCTTTTTTCCCCAAAATTTCTGAAGCCTGCTTCAGCCTCACTTAAATTATATTTATTATCATTCAAAATTTCCGTTGGTAACTAACGAACTTCCTAATCTCGCCGTATAGACTAGTGTCAACCGCTTATAATTTATTACAAAATACTAAAAATAGAAATATTTACAAAAGTTTAACTCTGAATAGAAAAACTTTATTTATCTGCCTCAATTGCTTGAACATGTTTTTCTAAAAAGTTCACCAAAACCTTAGGAGCCTCGGGTATCTCATTGCTTGCTTGAAAGAGAAGAAGCTTCTTTGTAATCCCGACAACTGGTTTGCAATTGCTTTCTCTATAGATTTAACTTTTTCCAGCTTTGAACTTGAAGCTATCATTAGCTTCTCTATTTCAGCCATATTGACTATTTTAATATTTGAGATTTTTGTTTTCTTTTCTTCAAGTTCTCTTTTTGTTTTAAGCTGATACCTGTTAATGTCAATCTCTACTAATGAATTGGATAATCCATCTGTCCCGATATGTGTTGATTCTTTTCAATGAAATCAAAATCTTTTGGCATTCTTCATTTACATTTTTTTGTGATCTTTTTATAAACCTCCAAGTTTGTTTCCCAAACTTTTATCATTGCATCTCCTTTAACTGCTCTTCAATAGACAACTTTTGTGATTTCCACTTCTCCTTCAGAAAAGCAACAAGTATCTTCCTGAAAAGTAATTTCTGACGCTTTAGCTTTCCATTTCTTTAACACGGCCTCGGCCCAAGGATTTCCTTTGATTCATGAAAATAACTCCTCGATGGCTTCCGCACTGTAAAATACCTTTTGTTGTTCCTTCTGGATATTAGCATATATCTCATTTGCTTTAGTCTTGAATTGATCTGTTTCGATCACTTGGTTAGTGATTGAAACGATTTTGTCTTGCAGTGATTTATTTTCATTGCTGAGCGCCCGCACTTGTTCTTGGGTAGTTTGAATCATATGCTTTGCTTACGCTAAATTTTCATTTAGCTTTTGAATATCCTCGTGATATCTTTGAGCCCGGCTTGCTCAAGACCTTTTTGTATACCCCATTGAATCAATTTTTCATTTTCTTTAAGTCTGTCCTGTAGCTGTGTGATTTCCTGATCTTTCTGCTCTATCATGGTGATTAAATTTCCTACATAGTACATATTTTGCCGATGCTACGCCCCAAAGTCCCTTCTAGTTCTGTAGCAAATTCAGTTTCTTTTAGCTTTTTTTCCATCAATAATAATTTTGTGTTTTTAACTATCCTTTCACCCACAGGATGTAATTTTGTTTCAAATGTCGCCTCTCCATTTTGCTGGAAAAAAATCCCATGATGGTATGTCATCTCTCCGCTAATTGGTTCTAAGTCACTCACGTACAGAGATCCCTTGTGAGGATTTCCAAAAGTAGCTTTGTAGTAAGCACTGCTGCTATGGGACTCCTCAAGTCCCCGCGAAGCCGCCTTCAACTCAAGCTTCGAATATCATCAAGGTGTATGGATTTGTTTCGCTCCCTTCCTTTTCTTCGCTTTCTATTTTCTGCGGAACTCCATTTTCTCAGAGGCCTCTAATCTTTTAGTTTTACCTTTTATCACTTATATCATATTGAATAATAGTTTCAAACTGTGAGGAATGGTTTCGACCCCTGCTCGATGTCGATATTTCTGTCTTCGTGAAATTTTTGTAAACACTGCCTTTTATATTTTTGAAAGATGCAAACCAATCGTATCAAAAGACGCGTTTGCACCCCGCTTTGAACTTCATCATATGACTTAGCATTCAAAAATATCATCATAAAAGAATCTTCATGTTCATATACTTTCAACCCATTAATCAGGTAACATGCCGCATTTATAATTTGATATGGATTCATGCTTCCTCGGTTCTATATCTACTAATTTTACTTCATTCAATGATTCTGCTTCTGCCTTAGAATGACTAAAGTTTAATAAAGAAAATTTTCCTAGATAAATAGGAAAATGCAGCCATGACTTTCCTTGAGCTTTTTAATTCAAGTCCAATACCGCCATTTACTAATTGATAAGCTACTTCCCTACAAATTAGCCTATCTGGAAGTATTTTTGCGAGTGCATGTGGTGGGATAGAACATCCATAAACCCTCTAACATATATGAGAAATGTTCTTCAATGAACTAATCAGCAACTGTCTTAAGATTTTCTAGAATGGTATGTGAAATCCGAGGAGGTTCACATCCTAAGAACATTCTATATAGAGGAATTATAACATAATGACATATCTCATAAAAATTATCTTTGGCATGGTCTTCCCACAGTGACGAATGATACTTATGGACGTGTTCTCAAGACAGAAGGGTCCTAACTCCAATTCACTTCAATTGGAATGGAGTCTTAAAGCAAATAGAATCCATTATATAATCCGACATATAAAAGGCCACTGGCTGTCCCTTTTCCCTAGCTGCTTTGTAGTTTATAACTTCTGAGGCAATGTTATCCGATAATATTTTATGCCAATTAAAATTCTCAAACCTCTTTCTAAAATGGTGTCCACCAAGATTGAAAATGAAAAGAATCTTTTCTTCCAAAGAGTCTACATAACATCATTCCTAAATACACCATGTATTCATTCAATGAAGTAGTGGCATATATCCCATGTGTATCAGCCCTAAATTTTTTCTCATCTCTTGCCCATCCTTTATCATATCAGAATATGTTTGGCCACCTTCTACACATTC
>SNQJ01S0081142.1:0-35516 GCA_010110895.2 Picea sitchensis
CAAAATTATTTTTGGATCAATCATCTTGAACGTATTTGGATAATAAAATCAATCCATGATCAGATCCGTATCAAATATTTGATAATAGAAACCTGTGAAACAAAAATAAACCTAAATTAATAACCTAAAAATTGTGAATAAAATAAAAATCTAGAAAAATAAAAAATGAATTTAAACTAACTATAAGTTCTAAACAAACATTGTTTATATTTTCCTTTCAAATATGACCTTAATTCTAGAAGTTTCAAGTTAATGAAGAAAAAATATTGATTTTAGTTTTTTACAAAATCAAACAAATGATAGATAATTCTTTGATTATTATTATTTTGAAATAAGATGCAAAATGAAAAAAGAATTTAATTAATTAACATCACCAATGATTTCATGAAAATGAGAAACCAACCAAGATATTATTTGATGAAGTATTGAACACATTATTCAAAATAGTCAAACTTGCTAATGAGCAAAAGAATAAACACATAATCATAATTTAAATGAAAGTAAACATTTGATAAAAATTAACGTTTTTGTTTAAATTGAGATTTTTATGCTCGTTTATAACTTTTGACATATACTCTTGTAATAAATGTCTCATACTAAAGTGAATGTCTTAATTTTGTCTCAAAACAAGCCAAGGAATGAAACTATTTGAAAAGGTTGATTCTGTAGCTCATTATAATTATCAAGATTCTAATAGGGGCCCTTTAGGGGGAGTTGTTGGGGCCCAACAGATACCTGAAAGCACTTTCAAAATTGATTCTTAAAAGAGTATTTCAAATGAACACTGAATATTGGAGTGGAGTGTTCAAGAATTGGAAAAAAAAAAACCTTATATCTAGTGTTGTGATCATCTAACTCTGCGTGTTGCAATAGAATATCCTTTGTCTTAGGCCTTGCTTGTTGCAGTATGGAAGCTTTCTTTGCAATAAGGTCCTATAGCTCTAAATTTCCACTAATAAAATCTAATAAAATCTATTTGGTGTGGGTGATTATATGGCTAGCATTGGAAGCCTTTGTTTTTCCAATTTAAGTTGATCATCTCCAGGGTTTTAATCCAATCTTTGCCTATATTATGGTCCAAGACCCAGTACTATATGAGGTACAATGGGAGGGTTTTTATCTTATTTTTCTTGAAATAATATTACCATATTTTGCTTGGTATTCTTTTCCCTAGAAGCAATGGTTTCTACTACTCCACAAATTTTAATGTTATTAGGTGATTAATTTGACCTCATAATTCCAAACCTTAAAAATGAAATATTGAATTCAACCACAACCCTAATAGAAGAGAGCTAATGAAAACCAAGCAATAATGAGGTGACTTAATGATATGATGTGACTTGATAATATGATGTAAATGATTTGAAAGAATGAAAATGTGATTATGAGCTCTTGGCACAACTTTCATAGTGTTATTTTATTAGTTAGATTGGTTAGTATTTTGGCTTAATTATGGTGTAAGTGTGATGGTTGATGGCTCAGGAACATGGTGTAATTACAGTGCACTCTTTTCTAGTTACATTAGTACCACTAGTAATGATTAGTTTCACTTCTTGAAGGACTTGAAATGATTAGAATCATTTGATCGTGTATATATCAAATGGTTGATACAATTTGGATGAATGTATGTTGTTATAATAAGTTGTTGAGTATCTTGGTAAATTTGCAACGTTGACATGGTCCAAGTTATGATAAGTGGAAGGTACTTTGAGGACTTTGGGGGAATTGGTTAGGTGCTACTAACAATGGTATTGACCCTCCTAGCTAGATGAATAATTTGGGTTGAAATGGTATTTCATAACTAATTCTATCAATATAAATCCAAGGATCGTTGAGAATATATAATATGGATTCAAGTGATTATTCAGTTGTAGTAATTAATGGTTACTAAGTTGTCTTTCTTAGAGGACGCCGCATCTTGAAGATAGGGAAGAAAAGAGATTGAATGAATGACTATGTTTTTAAAGGAAGAATTCCTTGTTTCCATCTTGCTATTTGAAACTTTTCTAGAGAATTGATTGCATGTATGCCTATAGTTATTGAGAAAAACATGATCCTTTCTCGCTTGACATTTTGTTGGCTTATGTACTTAATGGTAAAGTGTTCGATTCATTTTCATGTGACTGTGTGAATGGTGAAAATTGTTGTTAGAAAAATGGGTGTACTCGTTTCACCATGGACAATATAGCAATATTGTCACCCGACCATAGGCACAAAGGCCACCCCGGAGCACCTTAACCTTGACAAAAAGAATAATTATGGTAGCACACCAATAGCCAACCAAGGCTAGTGCACCAAGAAAGGATAACAAAAGACCAAGTAGAAAGTCCAAACCAATAACCCAAAACAAAGTCACTACTACAGCAGTTGCAGTTCTCCTTCACTCATGCACACTTTTTGTCCTTATGCAGTTGTGAGTGAGTGACAAATGAGATCTAGCTCCATTTATAACTGACTGGGCTGACTTCTCTTCCTGGGGACTAATAACTCAATATTAATTTATTCTATTAAGTCGACTTGTCTTCTAGGGTTATTATCCAAATCTTTAGGGTTTCTCTCGCTTCCCAAAATATTCTCAAAGGTTACATGTGGAGGTTAATACCTCCGGAAACTACCATAATATCAACACTTCCTCCTAGCTAGGGAGGTATTAAAGGAAATGGTCTTGAGCACAAATAGACCATTCAATCGGTAGCATCATCATAGCCACACAATCTATCTCATGATCAAATCACGAGCACCGTCATCACTTATCCAACTAGGTAGTCTCCATGGAAATCAAAACAATTACATCCAATAGAACACAATTGTGTCTATACATAGTAGTATACAACTACTATCTGGTTGTACACTACCACTCTTAGTAGCACGCTACTACTTACCAATGACACACAGTCACTACCACTGGATCACATTCACCAAAGTAGCATACAACTACTGTCCAGAGACATACAGTCTCTACAATAATCATACCATCTTATATCAATCTGCATAAACAATATCATGATACAAGTTGAGTCATCTCGACCATTCTTCCACTCACATTTGTGAGATCTCAAAGAACATCTACCCTCAAAAGGTAACACATCAACCATGGGCTATATGGACTATTCTTCCCAAGCATAAAAGAATAAATGTCCCTGATTTCTGAGCCTGGACCATTCACCTAATTGGGCCATTCCTCCGACACTAATCATTGTGCAACCTAAAGAGAATGAGTCTGCCCTAGGGAATGCTTGTCCCTGAGTGTTGAACCTAGACCATTCGCTTAACTAGGACATTCCTCCGACACTAATCATAGTGCAACCTAGAGAGAATGAGTATGCCCTAGGGAATGATTGTCCAAACCATTTCCTAAGGAAATGATTGTCCTGCACCAACCTCCAAAATGGACCATTCTTTGAAACTGCTCACAACTTTGAACTTCGAAAGAATGACTACCCTACGAGACAGAGCATTCTACTTGACCACTACTCAGAGTGACTTCCAAGAAGAATGATTGTCCTAGACCATTCCCCCACACTAGACACAAGGAGAATTATTTGTCTATGGTACATCAGCAATCTATTGGACCATTTTCATTAAGAAAATGATTGTCTGATATGGACCATTTCTGAACTGGAAAATGACTTTTCATCATAAATCTTGAACCACTTTTTGGAATGGAAAGGAACTACCCAACCTGGTGTTAATATTATGGTAGTTACGGGAGGTATTTACCTCCACGTGTAAACCTGACAAGAATAGAATATTATGGGAAGCAAGAAGAAACCCTAATGAGTTGGCTAATAACCCTAGAAGATAAGTCGACTCAAGAGGATAATTGGTATTAGGTTATTAGCCTACAAGAGAAGAAGTCGGCCAGAAGAAATATTATATACTAAGTAAATAGACACCCAGAATGAGAAGTCAGCCTAGGAAGTTAGCCAGAATTAGTATAAATACAGGAGGTCAGTCTTCATTCTGACAGGCATTCTCAGAATTGCAGAGCAGGACTTGTGCGCACTGCAGTTGCCCAATTTGTGCGCAAGTTTGGAGGAGAGTTGTCGTTGCAGCTGCCGCAGCTAGAAGATTGTGTTTTGGCTTGGACTGTCTCTTGGTTATGGTTTGGACTATCTGATCAGATCTTGTTTGGTGCGCTATCCTTGGGGAAAGGTGTGCTACCCTTTGTTTGTATATCTAGCCTAGGGTTTGCTTCCGGAGTGATTCTCTATCAAGGTTAAGGTGCTTGGAGGGTGGCTTTAGCCTATGGTTGGGTGAAAATAGTGATATTGTCAATGGTAAAATGATCACATCCATTAAATTCTAATAGGTTATGGTCCCACTCCTCCTTCATTCAATCTAACCACTAGAAGGGAGCATAGCCATAAGTATATTAAGCTCGTTGAAGAACTGTCTCTAGGGTTTCTAGCAAGAGCAGTCACCAAAGCACTATCGCTAGGGTTACTAGCAGGTGTAGTTGCAGAAACCCTAACTCTCTCGTTGAGGCACCTTAAATGAAGGGATTGACCTAATTTCCAAATAGACTAGTGCACCCTAGCCTAGCGCATCTCCTGGTACTCTCAACAAGCCAAGACGTCAAGTTTGAGTTTTTGGTCAAATCTAGGGTTAACCAAGTCAAAGCAGCCATGACTTACTCTATGAAGTCATAAAACAAGTTAGATGGAGCTTCTAACTTCAGAGCATGGAACACAAGGATTGACCTCATCTTTTCCAAGAATAAATTGTTGGATATCGTGAAAGGAAAGATCGTGGAACCAGAGTTTGAAGAAGGAAAAGAAAAGGAACCGCAGAATGTTGCAATTATGGAGAAGTTCAAAGGCGGTGATATCAATTCCATGAGTATCATAGTGGACTCTATAAAAGACCACTTGATACCCTACATCTCCCATCTTGACTCATCAAAGAAGATGTACAATTCCCTAACAAACCTATTATCAGTCAGAAACATTGGACAAGTAATGAGTCTGAAGAATGAGCTACATGACATGAAGATGAATGATGATGATAGTATAATATCATACTTTGTGAGGATATCTTAGTTAATAGATCAACTACAATCTATTGAAGAGATCATCTCAGAGAAGGAACTGGTAAATATAGTACTCAATGGTCTTCCCAAGACATGGGATGCATTTTCCATAAGCATGAACACAAGGAAGGAGTATCCTACATTTGAAGAACTTTGGACTTGTTGTGCTCAAGAAGAATCAAGGATCAGTGCAAAAGATAAATCCCAAAAGAAGTACAATGATCAAGCCTTTACAACAAGATTCAAGAATTTCAAGAACAAAAGGAAGTTTGGTTCAAGGAAGAAGCCAAATCAAGAGAAACGCATGTCAGAAATACAATGCTTCAACTGTCGAAAGTATGGTCATTACAAGAATCATTGTCCTGAGCTAAAGAAAAGGAAGGGGACACACGAAGCATCAGTTGCCGAAGAAAAGGAACCTACAAAGAAGATCAAGCAGGATAAAACAGACTTCTTCTTCTAAGACAAGGTAATAATACTCTTCATAGTTCTTGTACATACCATGTTTTCTATACATATCTTGCATATCTACTTCTTAGAAGATAATGTGTTCAAGGAAAAACTATACCTATGGAAGAAACAAAAAGTATTTCTATCATTATGACTACAAGTCAGACAATACAAATGAAAGGATGAAGTACATCAAACAATTCATAAGTAATAGCTGCAAGACAAACCGAAATAAGAATCAATCTTGACGTAAAAGAGAAGAAGTAAAAGACAAGAAGAAGTCAGTAATCAAGAAGAAATTGGAGAAAGACTTATGACACCTTGCAGAAGGAAATAAGGATGCAGACAGAAGCGTGGATTATGTTGGGAGCCAATTATATATTTCCAAAATAAAAACATGCACTCATACATGAAGCAAGGATTAGGAGGGAGCTAATCCTATGATCCATTGAAGATGATGAAGTATATATCCATGGTAGTAGCCATGAAAGGCAGTGCATGTTCAGTTCAACCTTAGAAGAATTCTTCTTTGAAGAGAAACCTTAAAGTATCCCTAGTTGTCCATCCACATCCGTGATCCTATGATGAAAGAAAGAAGTGGAATCTCTAGGGCATGGAATCTATAAGAAACTCCATGGACCCAATAGCTAAAGAGAAACATGAGGAAGAACATGAAGATTACAAGAAATAAAGAAAATCCATATCAACTAGTCATTGTATCAAGAATCACAATATTACCAGCCTGATATGAACTCACTAAAAGCAATCAAGCAGAGGAACTGAAAGTTGTGATGAAGAACAGTGTATGGAAGTCTTATGAATGAAAGCATTGTGAGATCTAGAACTAGAGGTTCTCTCAGATGGAGGGAGAAGACTATGATGATTACTCGTTCCAATAAACCAGACATACCTCTACATGAGTCATTATATCATCCGCAATATCCATGGGTTGGAGTTCTACATCAGATGAATGCAAAGACTGTTCTCCAGAGCAATTGAACAAAGAGCATATGAATAGAAACCTCAAGTCTTTGAGGCATACTAGAAATAGGTCCTTGTATGCAGATAGAAGAAGACAACTTGGTGGAGAACCTCCAATGTACAGCAGAAGCGTGGTGAAGACTTTCTATAACAAAGATATTGTATCAGAATGATTACTCAGAAGATCAGGATGATGGATTGCTAATCCATGACAAATATCTCATGATGACAAAATAAGTTCCACATGGATATGTTCTAGTTTGACCCTTTCCACGATGTTGTGAGCTAGCAAGAACCAAAGAGGAATCCAACAATGATATACTTTATTGATCAAAGCTATATGAATCCTTTAGAGAAAACCAGTGTTCCAGACCGAAGTACATTTGAGATCAAGCATTACATTCTCCATGATGAAGTCCAAAAAGGAGAAAGTGGTTCTCCAATATATATCTCCACGGATAAGCAGATAAGAAGACATTTTGGTAAATCTTCTATCCAAGATGAAAGAGTTTGCGTACTCAATATGGAGCTCATGGAGACAACTTCCTTATTGAAAAAGGAAGAGATGACTCCCAGGGTTGGAGGGAACACTGATGTGTTATTGATTGATGGATAGTCATTTTTTGGTTCGAAAAATGGTCCAGGATGAGCAGTTCCTTTCCAGATTCGTAAAGTGGCTTGATATTTCTGATGGACAGGCATTTTTCCAGTTCATAAAATGGTCCAGATCGAACGGTCATTTTTGTAATGAAAATGGTTCAATGGATTTTTGATGTACGATAGACAGTGATTTCCCATTGTGGTTTACATGGGGAATGGTCTAGGGAAGTCTCTCTTCTTGAGGGTTACTCAAGAAGACTGGCCCGCCTCACTAGACAGCGATTTCCCATTGTGGTTAACATGGGGAATGGTCCGTTTTGGAGGTTGGTGTAGGACAGACATTTCCTTAGGAAATGGTCCAGATAGTCATTCCTTATGGAAGATTCATTCTTTCCAGGTTGCACTTTGTTTAGTGCTGGAGGAATGGCCCAGGGTGGGGAATGGTCTAGGTTCAGAAATTAGGGACAGAAATTCCTTAGGGAAGAATCATTCTCTCCAGATTACACCTTGTCTAGTGTCAGAGGAATGGCCCAGGGTGGGGAATGGTCCAGGTTTAGAAATCAGGACAGTTATTCTTCTTTGCTTGAGAAGAATAATCCATATAGCTCATTATTGATGTTTTACCTTTTGAGGGAAGATGCTCTTCCAAGATCTCACAGATGTGAGTGGGAGAATGGCCCAGATGATTCAGTTTATATCATAACATTGTTTCTATGCAGGATGATATCAGATGATTGTTATGAATACTATATGTCTCTATACATTATATGTATACTATTATGGTGGATATGTTCCACTGTTTGTTACTATACGTCACTGATCAAGTACCTGTGTGCTACTTGGTGTGGTAGTGTACCATTGGATTGTAGTTGTGTACTACTATGGATAGACACAGTTGTATTCTATTGAATGATATTGTTCCAATTTCCTTGAAGACTATCAGCAGTGTTGAAAATGATTATCAGCTAGATGGATGATCAATGGACAAAGATTTCCCAGATGGAAAATGGTTCAGGACATTTATTCTTCTAGGACATATGTCTAGACTAGAATAATGGCTCTTGTGTCACTCTGTGGTGTGAGTGACTTATCCAACATCATGTCTAAATTACTCAAATAGAGTATGGTTTCGAGAGATGATGCAGCTAATGACACAGATGGTGATGATGGTGCTCATGATCTAGTCTATACAACTATGTTGATGCTACCAAGTGAATGGTATGTTTGTGCTCAAGACCATTACCTGTAATACCTCCCTAGCTAGGAGGGAGTGTTAATGTTATGGTAGCTGTGGGAGGTATTTACCTCCACGTGTAAACCTGACGAGAATAGAATATTCCGAGAGCAAAAAGAAACCCTAATGAGTTGGCTAATAACCCTAGAAGACAAGTTGGCTCAAGAGGATAATTGGTATTAGGTTATTAGCCTACAAGAGAAGAAGTCGGCCAAAAGAAATATTATATACTAAGTAAATAGACACCCAGAATGAGAAGTCGGCCCAAGCAGTTAGCCATAATTAGTATAAATACAGGAGGCCAATCTTCATTCTGGCAATCATTCTTAGAATTGCAGAGTAGCACTTGTGCGCACTGCAGTTGCCTAGTTTGTGCGCAAGTTTGGAGGAGAGTTGTTGTTGCAGCTGCTGCAGCTAGAAGATTGTGTTTTAGCTTGGACTATCTCTTGGTTATGGTTTGGACTATATGATCAGCTCTTGTTTGGTGCGCTATCCTTGGGGAAAGGTGCGCTACCCTTTGTTTGGATATCTAGCCTAGGGTTTACTTCCGGAGTGATTCTCTGTCAAGGTTAAGGTGCTCGGAGGGTGGCTTCGGCCTATGGTTGGGTGACAATAGTGATATTGTCGATGGTAAAACTAGCACATCCATTATATTCTAACACCTAGAAAATTTTCCAAACTGAAAAAATGACTGCCCATGGATCAATAACATATCAGTGCTCCCTCCCAACCTGGGGAGCCATCTCTTCCCTTCCATCTAAGAGAGTTATCTCCATGAGCCCCATCTTGTCCCTTAAGTATGCAAACTTTATCCTGGACAAAGGCTTTGTCAAAATATTTACCACATGCTCATCTGTGGGGATATATTGGAGTTTCACTTCTCATTCCTAGACATTATCATGAATAAAGTAGTATTTGATCTCAATATGTTTCGACCGATCATGAAACACCGAATGTTTTGATAGCCCCATACAACTTTGATTGTCACATTATATTACGGTCAAATCTCATACCTGATCAAATAATCCATAAATCAGCTTCCTCAGCCATACTGCTTCAGTACATGCCTCACATGTTGTGATATATTATGTTTTTGTTGTGCTGAGTGCAACAAAATTTTGTTTCTTATTGGCCCATGATATCATAGCAGAGCCCAAACTGAAACACATCCCTGAAGTATTCCTTATGTCTTCTGCACTCCCTGCCCAATCTGAATATGTGAATCCATGAATTTGTATATCATTGGATGAGGTGTATCTTAAACCATAGTTTAACGTCCCACAAATGTATATTAGAACATGCTTTGCAGCTATCCAATGCTCATGCCTGGGTTCCACCTAGAACTGGCTTAAAGTGTTTATAGAAAAGAAAATATATGGTTGAGTATTCACTAGATACATCAACGACCCAATCAATTGCCGATATAGGGATGGGTCTACTAGATCATAATTTGAGTCTTTTACTTTTGTTATACCTATGGTCATAGGAGCAGCCATGGATTTGCAATCCATCATTCCAAATTTCGGAAGAATCTTCACTGCATATTTTCCCTGTCCAAGGAATATTTCACCACGCTTCTTCCATACTTCTAGTCCCAAGTAATAGTGCATGAGATAAAGATCTTTCATATCAAACTCATAAGGTAATTCCTTATTACACTGGGTGATGAGATACTCTACACCTTTCAAGAATAAATCGTCGACATACTAAAGTAGAATCACAAGTGCATTGTTCACAACCTTGTAGTAGAGATTTGGATCTGTATGACTCTTAGAGAAACCAAGTATTATTAAGTGACTGTCAATTCTGGCATACCGAGCTCTTGGAGCTTGCTTGATTCCATACAGGGTTTTCTTTAATCCGCAAACATGAGTGTCTCTGGGATGTACCTCAAAACCTTGAGGTTGTTCAATGTATACTTCTTCTTTAATTGCTCCATTGAGAAAGGTTGTCTTTACATCCATCTGAGGTAAACTCCATCCCATGGAAGCAACAAGAGACATAATGGCTCTTGTTGTCGCGAGAGTTGGTTCTAGGCTGTAATAGAGCCAAGCCTTAGCACTTTTTAAATGAAATAAATTTTGTCACTCGGACTTGACTTGGGTTGCATGCAAGTAAATTCTGAGATAACCACAAACCATTTTTGATTGGAAACTACCCCTTCCAACCTGAGAGGGATCTCTCAAAAATATGTCACAATAGGATATTCAATAAGCTTAATACTGTGCAGATCTATGGGTAACAGAAACTTTTGGGTTTTTAGGGTTGATGGGTTGGACCGGAGTACTACTCTTTTATTAAACATGTAAACAAGTGCTACAACCCAGGAGTACTACTCCTCTCTCTCCCCTCCTTTTAAAAATATGCCTCATATATGTATTGAGGTTGAAATCCTCTCTAATCTAAAAGATAACAACAGTTACAACCAATTCTTGAAACTTTATGCCATAGAAAATGGGCCAAACTGTCGAAAACTAGGGCTGCAGTTATGGCTCTGTATCTCTCGAATAGCAACAGTTGTGTATAAAATGAAAAAGAATTTTGTGAATCTGTTTATTTCTAGTAATAACCTCTCTCGGTTCCCTGAGACCCCTTTTCATTTTTCCCAAATCTGCATTTAACAAACATGTGTCAAAACAAGAAAATATGAAATCCGAAAATTAGGGCTCGGAGATGGATTTGATTATCCCAATCTATGACACCTATAGGAAAACGGAAAGAGGCTAATTATCTCTAATGTGTTAGGCACAAAATCCTCCAACCGTTTCTCAAAATGATACTCCAGTTGCTTATAATCCTCATTTGAAAATGATGACTCAGCACAGTAAAAACGTCATATTTATTAAAATGAACCTCATCTTGCAGGGGACTTTAGACTGCCTTATCAATCTCAAAATGAAATTCTGAAGACACCACTAGACAGCTTAGGATTTTTATATGTCAATCGACTATTCGAACGCGAAAACGGCCTCTCCACGGCTGAGAAAATTGTGTTTTTCTAAAGCAGTTTTGCATATGACTGGAGTCTCTATTTCAAGTTTTCGGGATTTGGGGAAACAAAGAAATGGTTATTAAAATATTCACGTCATCCAAATCCCCAATGGCCAAATCCCCGAAATAGATTTCGGCTTTTACATTGCACTCTTTTGGGCCTTCGGGTTTCGGGTATCATGTCCTCAAGAGTTATGACATGCAAGGAATCTCGATTCACGAAATCGCGATGGGATTAATTAGATGATAATAATTTGTTTTAATATCTTAATTAATCACGATTAGTAATTAATATTTAACCTTTCGTGTATTTAAGTGTCGGGACTTCGATAATACTTGATGCGAGAAATCCTGAATCGCGAAATTGCGATGAGATTTATTAATGTTAATATTTCTTAATCTTTATTTGACCTGGCTTATCCTTTAATACTTTAGTGAATTCGGGGATTGGGGCTGTAGTTATTAAGATATCTACGTCGGGAAAATCTCTGACAAAAAAAAACCGGACTCGTGAGTTTTTTCTCCATGTGGCTTAATGCTTGGTGTATGCAGTCGTTCCACTGCCAATGCTTCCATTCATTCTCCTAAGTGACCGAAAGCCAAAATTTCAATATTTGTTACAACAAAGGCTCCATCTAGGGATTGTGCTTTCCTACAAAGCGCCAAGAATAGTAGACCACGTGCCTTCATCCATTGGACGACCTGAAATCATCCTTATCAAACTATGAACTATGTCGCTTTACTTGCACATTTCCGAAACAAAAAACTGTTTATGCATTCATTGGGCTATGGAGTCGTAATTCTTTAAACAAAACCATACTGGATTCGAAACTAAACCGGAAACATACTGAAAACCACTATTGTACTCTAGTGCTCAAAGTCAAGCTTATTTATATACATCACCTACTCTAACCGATATCACTGCTTTGTTCAAGTATAGGAAAACTTCCAAATCAAACAAGCGAGTATCTGACTAACAAACTTAATTATACTTCCATATTTGAGAAAAAGGATGACAGGAGCAACTGCAAATTTCAAAACATGCCTTGGGAGAAGGTACTTACAGTTTTGAAATTCAGACTTCAAGAAGTTGGAAATAAAAAATTCAGTCCCCCATTTTGACTCCATATAAACTGCTACTGGATCATAGAAGGGAATAGATATACCACTTTCACAATTAATCCATACTTCCTCCTGTTGGGCAAGCTATCTGAAATTTTTTTGTGCACTTTTTCCACTGCTGATTTTTTCTTCCACTGGTGCAAAAATGTCGCATTGAAACTTATTGGTCTATTGCTCAATGGTTGCTAAACAGGGAGGAGAGATCAATTGTTTCAGTAACCCCTCCTTATGTCCTTGACCTGTTGTCCAAAGATATTTTTGGTAGCTATCATACATAGGCTGATCTTTTTCATGATGTTGTTGATTGCTTTCATGTTGAACCAAAGTTTCTTGTTGCTCATCATCTTCAAAAACACTTTCATCGCATTCATCAAACAAAGGAGGACTGTTGTAAATTTTCGTGTGTGATGAAAAATAAATCTTCTCTTCTTGTTCTTTTGGATATTCATCATAAACAGGTTCATCAAATAACTCAGGAGTGTCATCAGTCAGACAAATGCTAGTAATATTAACTGTGAAGCTATCTATCTCAGATACACACTCCTCCAAATCATAGTCTAAAGCATCTTCAAACAAAAAACTTTATTCAAGGTTATTAAACATGACAACCCTATCTTCTTCATGAAACAAAATAGTGTCTACAAGATGGTCCTCTGGCCGGAAATCATCATCATAAATTGGTTTACTAACTTCCTCTAAAGTTCCATTGTTGTCATGATTTAAACTTAGATTTTCATTTTCAGTAATAGAAGAAGTTTCACTCACATGTTCAGGACTATGTGAATGTTGCAGATCTATGTAAGCAGGGGTTACAACATGATTGTTCAAGAGAAGATCTATCTCTTCTTCTGTTAAAGGAGGAGGTGGTCTATGCAATTTTTGGATCAAGCAACTATTGTTTTCTTTTTCTTCTGCATGTTGACCATGATGATGAATATCTTCTTCTTGAATGTGATCACAAGAGATATCATATCCTACTTTTTTATCAGCCAACTCTTCTTCATACTGATTATCTTCATCGACTTGAGAAATTTCTGATATTCCTTCCTCCTCTTCAAGAATATGTGTTTGAGCTGTTTATCTTATGAATTTTATATTACAGCAATATTCAAAAAGTTTTTCAGCTGAATAGACTCTTTTACAATGCTGATGAAAAAGTATGTGAAAATATTTCAATGAAGGAATACTGGAATGAGGTAAAGATTTATACCAGAGTCTAGCATCTCTTTCCAATGAAAACATAAACAGTTTAATGAGGACATCTTCATGATGTATATTTAATTCATCCATGAGCTTGTGGAATTCAAACAAGTGTTGGGCGGGATTGTCATCCGCATATTCTCCAAATTTAGGAAGGACATCTTCCCAAACTTTAATGTATGGAACAGTGTTTGGAAAACCATCAACATTTGCAAAGTCCAGAGGAGAAAACCTTGCAGCAATTCGAGCGGCGAACGAATCCGACATTTTGAGACCAGTGGAGTCGCCAGTGAATCATGTAGAGTCCTCGAACCAAGCAGTCACCAGGTGAATGATCACAGCCAATTGAATGTCTATCCCTTGTTCACCATCAAGAAATAGATCTGAACTTTATGTTGTATCCCAGGGAAGATAATTGCTTTCCTCCATCCCCAGCAACAGCACCAGAAAATGTTGTCGCAAGAGTTGGTTCTAGGCTGTAATACAGCCAAGCCTTAGCACATTTTAAATGAAATAAATTTTGTCACTCAGACTTGACTTAGGTTGCATGCAAGTAAATTATGAGATAACCTTGAACCACTTTTTATTGGAAACTACCCCTTCCAAACCGAGAGGGATCTCTCGAAAATATGTCACAATAGGATATTCAATAAGCTTAACAGTGTGCAGATCTGTGGGTAACAGAAACTTTTGGGTTTTTAGGGTTGATGGGTTGGACCAGAAAGTAGTCCATTGGGCATGGAGTCAAATGATCAAGAAAGTAATAAGAGTGTTTCAGCAATGGAAATCCATGGAGCAGAGGCGAGATAGAAGTTGATTACAGAGGGAAGGATTTATAAAAAGTATGGCAGCAGAATAAAGAGAAAACATATCAAAATGCAAGGAGCACTTATCAATGAGTGAATTCCAAGCATAAATCAGTGGAAAGAGATAGTTGGGACAGAGCATCTAGCAAGGATGAATTTTGAACCTTCATATCTCTACAAGAAACGACCTATAACATGTCTAGCAACAGAGCATCTAACAAACGGATGAATTCCATTACAAACACAATTACAAATCGGGAAGCAAATGGAAATAAAAACAAGTGAAATGATGTGAAAACGAATCAATAAGACATTCTCTGCAAACAAAATCACAAGAATCTTTGATATAGATCGAAAATGCTTTGCGCTCTTTTATTAAACATGTAAACAAGTGCTACAGCCCAGGAGTACTACTCCTCTCTCTCCCCTCCTTTTACAAATATGCCTCATATATGTATTGAGGTCAAAATCCTCTCTAATCTAAAAAATAACAACAGTTACAACCAATTCATGAAACTTTATGCCATAGAAAATGGGCCAAACTTTCGAAAACTAGGGCTACAATTATGGCTCTGTATCTCTCTAATAGCGACATATGTGTATAAAATTAAAAAGGATTTTGTGCATATTTTTATTCTGAGCAATAACCTCTCTCAGTTCCCTAATACCCCTTTTCATTTTTCCCAAATCTTCATTTAACAAACATGTGTCAAAACAGGAAAATATGAAATCCCAAAATTAGGGCTCGGAGATGGATTTGATTCTCCCAATCTATGAAACCTGTAGGAAAACTGAAAGAGTCTAATGATCTATGATGTGTTAGGCAAAAAATCCTCCAACCGTTTCTCAAATATATACTCCAGTTTCTCAAAATCCTCATTTGAAAATGATGACTCGACACAGTAAAAACGCCATATTTCTGAAAACGAACCTCATATTGTGGGGGATTTTTGACTACCTTACCAAGCTCAAAATGAAATTCTGAAGACACCACTGGACAGCTTAGGATTTTTTTATGTCGATCGACTATTCGAACGCAAAAAACGGCCTCTCCACGGTTGAGAAAATTGTG
The DNA here is from genome assembly GCA_010110895.2 of Picea sitchensis. Taxonomy (NCBI): domain Eukaryota; kingdom Viridiplantae; phylum Streptophyta; class Pinopsida; order Pinales; family Pinaceae; genus Picea; species Picea sitchensis. The sequence continues at coordinate 15,489 of SNQJ01S0081142.1, forward strand.
TTTTTCTAAAGAAGTTTTGCATATGAATGGAGTCCTGATTTCGGGTTTTCGGGATTCGTGGAAACGAAGCAGTGGTTATTAAAATATTCACGTCGGCCAAATCCCCGGTGGCCAAATTCCCGAAATAGATTTTGGCTTTTACATTGCACTCTTTCGGGCCTTTGGGTTTCGGGTATCATGTCCTCAAGAGCTATGACATGCAAGGAATCCCGAATCGTGAAATCGTGATGGGATTAATTAGACAATAATAATTTGTTTTAATCTCTTAATTGATCACGATTAGCAATTAATCTTTAACCTTTCATGGATTTAAGTGTCGGGACTTTGATAATACTTGACACGAGAAATCCCGAATCGCGAAATTGCAATGAGATTTATTAACATTAATATTTCTTAATCTTTATTTGACCCAGCTTATCCTTTAATACTTTAGTGAATTCGGGGATCAAGACTGTAGTTATTAATATATCTACGTTGGCCAAATCTTCGACGGATTAATAAAAATAAATAAAAATAAATAAAAATAAAAAAACGGACTCGTGAGTTTTTTCTCCATGTGGCTTAATGCTCGGTGTATGCAGTCGTTCCACTGCCAATGCTTCCATTCATTCTCCTAAGTGACTGGAAGCCAAAATTTCAATATTTGTTACAACATCTCTGATAGAAGTATATCTGGCAACAGGAGAAAAGGTTTTGCCATTATCTTCTCCCTCCTTCTGGGAGAACCCTCTAGCTACGAACCTTGACTTGTGTTTTTCCATGCTTATGTCTACTACATGTTTGATCTTATAGACCCATTTTGAAGTTACCACTGATTTTTCCTTTGTTCTAGGAACAATTTCCCATACGTCATTTTTCATGATAGACTGGTATTCTTCTATCATGTCTTATTTCCATTGTTTCTTCTTAGTTGCTTCTTCAAATGTGGTGGGTTCTTCATTTATAATTTTTTTCATACATGTTGTATAGATGGAGAATATTTTGGGCTTCTTGCTTTCTCTGAAAGTGCAACTTGGATCTTTGAGTCTTACTACTTCTTGTAGAGTAGTTTCAATCCAAGATGGACGTTTTCTAGTTTTGGGTACAATGATTGATTCAATAGGTTCGCATGGTTGCATCGGATGATCAAGTTGTTTTGGTTCTTCATTTTGACTTTCTGAAGACATGTTTTTTTATTTAGGCTCTTCATATTCTTCTTACATGGATTCTTCTATAGATTTCTTGAAAACCATCTTCTCATTGAAGGTTATGTCTCTACTGACGTCAATCTTATGTTGTTCTAGAATATAGATTCTGTAGGATTTGGGAATTCACTATATCCAACAAATATGCCCTTCTTTCTTGAGGTTTCTAGTTTCTTAATTTTATCCTTGGGGATATGAATGTAAATAGGGCACCCAAGATTCTTAAGTGTTCCACATTAGGTTTCTTTCCTAAGAAGGATTCTTCTGGATTCATATCCTTCAATATGTAGTGGGGACTTATGTTCTGAACATATATTGTTGTCATGGTTTCTTATCCCCATAAATACATGGATAAACCTTTATCATTCATTATTTCCTTCACGTTTTTTTCAATGGATCTATTCTTCCTTTCTACTACACCATTTTGTTGAGGATTATGAGGAACGGTTAGCTCCCTCCTAATCCCTATTGATTTGAAAAAGGAAACAAATTCCTTGGATGTGTATTCTCCTCCATTATTTGTTCTCAAGGTCTTGATTTTCTTGCTTGTGAGGTTTTCTATTTCTTCTTTGAATTCTTGAAACTTGTTGAAAACTTCATCCTTTTTCTTCAAGAGATATGACCAAGTCTTTCTTGAGTAATCATCTATGAAGGTTACATAATAAAGAGAACCTCCTAGATATTTGACTGGCATCGGAATGTATTAAATCTAGGATTTCCTTAGATCTATTATCGCTACTTTAGAATGGATTCTTAACATTTTTACCAAGTGCACATCCTCTGCAAATTCCTTCATGTGTAGATTGTAGTTCAAGTATTCCTTCAACCATTTTCTTGAGGAAAGGTAATTCTTGATTGTTAAGATGAGCATAAATTTTATGCCAAATTTCATTGGGATTGACTTCATCGTGTACAAGAGCTTCATCATTATGTTCTAGTAGTCTATATAATTTGTCTTCACGAGTTCCAATAACTCTAGAATTATCTATGTTGGAGTCTCTAGACCAAGATAGTACTTCACCATCTACAAAGTCTATTCTATTTCCTTTGTCTTCTAGGAAAGATATAGATACAAGATTCTTTTCTAAACCAGGTACATATAAGACATTACTCAAATGAACATTGTTACCTGATTCCAATTTGATGGAGGCTTGACCAATTCCTTTGACTATATAGGTGTTCTTGTCTCCAAGTTCTACTTTGTGGGATGTCTTCATTTCACTCAGATTGGAGAGTCTGGCCTGCTTTCCTGTCATATGCCTGGAAGCTCCATTGTCAATTATCCACATGTCATCTTCAAGAGTTCCTGTAAGAGATGAATAGTGTAGATGATCTTCCTTTTCATTCATGATTTATGTTTACTGATAGTTGGTCAAAGTTTGACTTTGACTGGTCAAACATTGACTTTGACCCAAAATCTAAATTTTGACACTTTTTCCTTCTAAGAGTGCCAATAGGTGCACTGGACTAAGGCACACTAGAATACCCTCTCCTTGAGTAAAGTGTTCCATCATAAGGTGTTGGGCAAGAGGTTTTCGGGTTTGCAGTTGCACCTGCTAGTAACCCTAACGGCAGTGCTTCAATAATTGCAGCTACTAGAAACCCTAGCAGCAGTGCTTCAACGAGCTTGATAATCTTATGGCTTAGATTCCTTCCAGTGGTTAGACTGACTGAAGGAGGTGTGGGTCCATAACCTGTTAGAAAAATGGGTGTGCTCATTTCACCATAGACAATATAGAAATATTGTCACCCAACAATAAGCGCAAAGGCCACCCCTGAGCACCTTAACCTTGATAGACAGAATAATTTTGGTAGCATACCAATAGACAACCAAGGCTAGTACACCAAGAAAGTATAACCAAATACCAAGCATAAATTCCAAACCAATAACCCAAGACAAAGTCATTACTACATTAGTTGCAGTTCTCCTTTACTCGTGCGCACTTCTTGTCCTTATGCAGTTGTGAGTGAGTGAGTGACAAATGAGATATAGCTCCATTTATTTATACTTCTCCATCTTAATTGACTGAGTTGAATTCTCTTCCTGGGGGCTAATAACTCAATATTAATTTATTCTATTAAGTCGACTTGTCTTCTAGGTTTATTATCCTAAGCTTTAGGGTTTCTCTTACTTCCCAAAATATTCTAGTCTTGTCAAAGGCTACACATGGAGGTTAATACCTCACATAGATACCATAATATCAACACTTGCTAGGAGAATTCTTTGCATGATTGAGTATAAACACATAAACTAATTAAATGGTCACGTGCTCAAGGAAATATGAAATGAATTGAATGGGAAACTTGGCATCTAATAGGATGAATATATGGATTCCATAATCTTCCAACCTTCTTGTTGAAAGAAGAGGAGATGATAATCATGAAACAATCAATATCAGTATGATCACATGGAACTCATAGTACTAATGTTCCTTATAGAGTTAGCTTGGGCTAACAAACTTAACTACATAAATCCATGTGTTAGACGGATCTTTTAATGATAATTACTGCATTAGATGTGATAGTTGGTATTCCTCATATTGTAAGCTAGGGGATTGATAATGTCGATGAATCATGATAAGAATGTCCATGATTTTATATTTCTTTGTATTGATTATGTGTTCGTGATGTTATGTTACCTTAAGACCCAAGGGTATTTACATATGATGTTATGCGATTCCATTTAATTATTTTGATGAAAGGCTATTTCCTTGATAAAGATGTGTCATATTTCTTATGATAGTATCTCTTAATGTGATGACATCATGTAATTGCATGGAAATATTTATGCTAATATTTTTTATGATGACATGCCTAAGCATGTGGTGATGACAATGATGTTGTGTTCTCATGATGACATGTTTTTGGGGAATGAAATGGAACAAGATATGAAACAAATAACACAGTATTGCAGATAGTCCAAGAAGGACAAGAAATTTCGAAGAGCAAAGGTGGTATCTAAAGACAATGTTACAACACTTAAGCACAAAGTATTGTGATCAAAACATCACAGTGCATATTTCACATCTTGATCTGCATGGTCTATTATGAAATATCAAACCATGATTCACACATATAATAATCACCCAAGGGATCTTCTTTTATAATCTCAAGATCTAACCGACTTCCACAAAATCTGGAAGATATTGTCCACATATAACTGTCGACGGTTAGAGTTAACTCCACAAAATCCACTCTGTCAATTTGGCTTGATAGGACTTGATTCGAATGATTATTCGCCCAACTCATAGTCGATTACAGGGTTGGTCAATCCACCACCTTATTATCTTCGACTACCGGTCGATTGTCCAACCGATAGGAACATCAACTACTGGACCGAATGATGTGGTGTGTTTATCGATCTCTTGACAGAATATGTCCAGATGTAGGTCAACCTTGCAATTGATCGAACCTAGGAGATGTGTGATGAACCATCAATGCTTGATGTTCCAACACCCCTCCCCATCAACATAGATTTCTGGAAATTCAGGACGTTAAATCACATTACTGTAACATCCCCCTATAATTGCAGCTCCCTGAATCCCAAGAAAAGTGCAAAGCTTCATAAATATGGCTTCATCTAAAGGTTTGGTGAATATAGCAACAACTTGATCTTTAGTGTGACAATATTCAAGAGAAATAACGTCATCATGAATCAATTGTCGTAAATAGTTAGCATGGATTTCAACATGTTTCATCTTATTGTGAGCAACAAGGTTGTCAGCAACCTAAATGGAACTTTGATTATCACAAAATATTGTATTCAAGGTCTGAACAGGAAATCCAAGCTCTCCTAAAAGTTTACAAATCCAAACTGCTTCAATACCTGCTTGAATAGCGCCATGATATTCTGCTTTTATAGTCAACAGAGAGACTAACTTTTGTTTCTTGCACGACCACACCAAAGGTCCAGTGATATAGAAAAACACATACCCATAAGTGGACTTTCGATCATCTTTGTTGCCAACCTAGTCAAATTCGGTGAAGTCAACTAGTGAATCTGGACTACGAAAAATATTTGATAACAAAATTAGCAGTACCCTTCAAATATCGAGAAATGTATTTGATTGTTTTCTAGTGGCTTTCTCCAGGATCCTGCATTGGATTGTATCATGTATTTCTTCTGGGATCCATATTTGATTGTATGCAGGATACAAGCCACTGGAAAACAATCATGTGATACAATCAAACACATTCAAACACATGGAGGTGTCCAACAAAATATTTATTTCCATACCATTGTTCAACAAGAGTCATGGAAGGAACATATTGAGTCAAGATGAGACTAAGAAAATAATTGGCACAATACACTTCTTCATCCCAAAAGAGAGGAGGTGGGTATTTAGCATGCAGAAGACATCTAGCCATTTCGACTAATTTTTTATTCTTGGGTTCTGCAACTCCATTATGTTGAGGTGTGTGAGGAACCAACCATTGCCATTCAATACCAGAACGAAGTAGGTATTATTAAAATGGTCGATTAACATACTCACTACTATTGTCTGATCTCAAGCATTTAATGGGTCAACCACATTGATTTTTAGCAAAGGCCTGGAATTCTTTGAACTTCTCAAAGACAAGATTTTTATTCTTCAAGAAAAAGACCCATGTGAAATGAAAGAAATCATTAATGAAAGTCAAAATGTACCTTGCACCTTCCAGTGAAGGTAAATTGACAGAACAAACATCATTGTGAACTAGTTCCATTAGGTTTCGTGCTCGCCGCGCTTTTCTAAAGTCAAATGGTGCATGATGATGCTTCCCAAGTATGCAACCCTTACATACACCTTCAAGATGAAACACCCTCGGTAGACCAAAGACCATGTTCTGAGTTGTCAATGCCTACAAACTTTGGAAATTTAGATGTTTGAGTCATTCATGCCAAATTTGAATTCTCTCATCATTGTGAGAAATAAGAGGAGTCAGTTCAGATTCAGGTCAATTCGAGTCACAAAACTTGTATAATTTATCTGTCGGGTCCAGAAGTGTGTCATCGGAAATTGACTTCCCTTTCTTCAAATCCCGAATATAGAACCAATCTAGCCAAAATTCCACAATCTTACTGATCTAATTCAACTAAGAAACAGATAACAGATTGGCACTAATATTTGGCACATGATAGACATCGGCAATTTTACCATGTCAACAAATTACATAACCTTGACCAACAACATCCAAAGAAAAATCATTAACAACATAGATTCTACTTTCTTTGGCTTTATTCAGCCTTGTGAATAAAGTGGCATCTTTCGCCATATGATGAGTCATAGTCGACAACCCATTCATTTTTCATAGTGTGAGACATCAAGGCCTGAGAAGTCCCGACTTGGAAGGTCAAATTATTAGTGGGTCAACAAACAGTGGACATGTCTCCTTTAAGTGTCTTAACCTTATCCTCTAAATCATTTGTCTTCTTGAAGAATTTATTCTCGACATGTCAAGCCTTTCCACAATAATGACATGTCTTGTTATTTTGACTTTGGTGTGGTTGTCTCTGGGATCCCTAATCAGTATATGCAGGTTTCTGTGCAGAAGCATCAGTATGCACTCTATTCCTGGAATCCATCTTACCCTTACCCTTGATCAAGTGGGTTTGGCGCTTGCCACCAAGATTTCCTTCTTTAAGCAATATATTCTAATCAGTAATCAAAATTTCACAAAAAACTTCAAAGGAGTGGTCCTTACCATCTTACTTGTGTGTGTGCCAATTGGTGTGGAAGGTCAATACGAACACAAAAAATGGTGTTCTCAAATTTATTAGGACCAAATCAATGAGGTCTCCATCCTTCTTCTTGTATTTCTCTCCACATTTGCTCAAATTTAACTAGAGTTCCTTAACACATGCTAAATATTCCTCCATTCTTTCAAAGGAATCAGGATCGAGAGAGATCAACTCTTTATCCAATTGCATGACGTGGATTTCGTTGACTCGGTCAAACAAGGTCTTCAGCTTCTTCCAAAATAGATGTTGACAGTTGATTCCACTGAGATGAAAACATATTTCCCATGAGATGTAGGTCATGATGACCCCTATAGCCTCATCCTTCTTTCCATCAATAGCAAATTTTGTCAAAGCATCTATTGGATCTGGGATTGCGACCTTGGTATACTACCAAAGTCCCTTACTTTTCAACAAAGATTCCATATCTAGATCCCATACTGCATAATTTGATCCGTTCAAAACAATAGGATCGATCTTCGAAGCCATCTTCAATATCTTAGATAGACAAGTTTTATTTCAATAAGTTCCAATCAGAAAACCACCGGCCCAGAGTCAATCACACAATAGATCTGACTCAACAAATTGTAGATAACGGGTCGAGGTTTTCAAACCATCAGCTCTGATACCATGTTGGGAATGAAATGGAACACGATCTGAAACAAAGAACATAGTACTGCAAACAGTCCAACAAGGACAAGAAATTTCGAAGAACAGAGGTGGTGTCTAAAGACACCATTACAACACTTAAGCATAGAGTAATGTGATCATAACATCACAGTGCATATTACACATATTTATCTACGTGATCTATTGTGAAATCTCAATTCATGCTTCACACATATAATAATGACCCAAGGGGTCTTCTTTTATAGTCTTAATATCTAACTGACTTCCATAGAATCTAAAATATATTGTCCACATATAACCATCGGCGGTTAGAGTTGACTCCACAAAATCTTCTCTATCAAGTCGGCTTGATGGGACTCAACTCCACTGAATATCAATCCAATTTTTAGTCGATTGTAGAATTGGTCGATCCACTTCCCGACTATCTTCGATTATTTTTTTACTATCCAAAAGACAAGAACGTTGACTACCCGACCGACTAGTGTGGTGTGCTAGTTGATTGCTCGACCGCCTGTGTCCATATGTAGGTCGACCTCTCAACCGCCTAAACCCAGGAGATGTGTGATGAACCATCAATGCTTGATGTTCCAACAAATGTGATAGTTAGAATCTATATTCTTTCTTTTATATGTTTACATTATGACTAACGCATTGATTGCATGTTGTGTGGTGGTGATCGTCAGGTAACCCACCATTGAGAGGGATTATTTATTTGATTAGCTTGTGGGAGCCCATAACCATGAAGGATAATATTACAAGTAACATGTAATGAGATGGGGACAACTCAATAAACTATTTATGCCACTAATTCTTATGCCTTGTACTGGATTTTTGATGCTAAAGTCCCAAAGAATGGTAGGAGTGTTGCTTGCCTATGGTGTTGTGGGATTGGACTTCGATGTCTAGAGTTGTAGCTAGTAGTTGTGGAGGAATTTTAGTTTATCCTTTCAATATGCCTCATGTACATGAGAACCGATCAAATGTCTTCTTAGGCAGATGAGATCTCGAGCCTTGGGGCTCCGGATAGACTAGCAGAATTTAATCATAGTTCTGAAAGTCGGGAAGAAAATATAGAGAGTACTTGTGCTTCCCCGGTGTTTTTATGTGGAATTTTGATACCTACTTCGGTTACTTGGGTGGCTTATACTAGTCTAGCAGAGGGTGTTGTAGAGGATATGATGAGATAATTAAAACCAATAAGCAACATAATCAATGTTAACTTCGGGACAAATTTATTTGAAGGACAGGATTATGTCATGCCCCATATTATTATTAAATATATTAATAAATAATAATAATAATAATAATAAGTACTTATATAAATAATAATAAAATTATAATAATTATCCTAAAGGGGTCATAATAAGTACTTATTATAGATACTTAGGTAATAAAAGAAAATGGTAAAATAAGTAACGGTGATTTATGGAGAAACCCTAAAATATAATAAAGAATTACAAGTAGATCCTAGGGATTGAATTATTTATCATGGATGGATTCTAAAGGAGGGTGGAGAATGTGAAAAGGATATCTCATTTTGATTGGTCAATCTAAGGATAAAGCTAAGAAGAGTTGGCATAGTAGTGGATTGAAGGCTCGGGGGCTCTAAATTGTGATGGTTGAGGCATTTATTGGGAGGAGAGTCATCCCCCACACTCTATTGCGGAGGCTTGCGGGATCAAGGAGGATTCATAGGTAAGTTGATCCCATCTATCAGGTAAGTTACCCACCACATACTCTTTCTAAGTTATGAAATATTGAATCATGTATCTCTATGTTTATCATATCTAGTTTGTACATGTGGTGTTTACCTATCTATTTATATTTGTTAATATGTGGGTTCTGATAAGTACTAATTAATAACTATAGTCTAGACTCTAAAATATACAATCTAATCATATTAGGAAATCATTTGAATTCTCATCATTTACATCCTCAACATGACTAGACTCAAAAGTGAGATTATGGCTTGATTTTATTGGCCCTAAAGGTAACCCATCCAACAATAATGTTCAAATCCTCTAGCTGTGGAAGTGGGTCCAAATACATCCAAGATAGGTATTCATTTTCAAATGATGCTCTCTAAGTCTCCATGACCCACTCTAATGAGGGATCAATATCATCCAATACTATGTGTCATGATTCAGGGGTCTTGTTCAACAACTAGTTGCACCTCAATATAAGGTTAGTATTAAATAGAAATATTGGGGCCCTAGGGTTAGGTTTAGTGTTTTATATTTTTTTATTTTATTAAAAAAATGAGTTTAAGTGGTCCCCATCATTAGCTATACAATTCAATATGGAACCGATCGGTTTTGGAATTTATGGTGGGCTCCATAAGGAACCAACTGATTCATTATGGAACCTTTCATTACCAATTCATGTTAAATTTAGAACAGCTATTAAGTTCTTTTCAATTTACTAGACAATAATAACATAAGAAGGATCACTGAAAGATACACAATCACAAGGTACACAACATTTATCCTGGGAAACTCTCATGGGGGAGAAAACCCAGCAAAAACTTCCTTAATATAGATTGCCAATACAATGTCAAGGTAATAAACCAAACACAAGAGAATATCCAACACTGAGCAATGTGCCTCTCTTTTCCTTCTTCTGGTAACTGGCAACTGCATCTTCCTTCAAACTTGTGCACTAGATGAGTGACTTGAGTGAGTGCGCTAATGAGGAGCCTTCCACTCTTATTTATATTGGTTGGCAGGCGCTAGGGTGGTGTCTCTTCATCAAGCAGGTCCAACTTCTTCTTTAGTGCCTAAAACCACTTTAATTAGGCCTAGGGGGTGACTTCTTAATTAGCATCATATAATTAGGGTTTGACCAATCCACAAAATGGGATTTGGTATTATACAAAGCCCAACATGATCAATCCACAAAAGGAGATTGATCTATAAGATAATAGCTCAATAATAAGTAGAATATTCTTTCCAGTTACAATATTTCAACACTCCCCCTTAACAAGAAGGGTATTCTACGACATCATCAGGAGAGAGAGAGAGGAAAGAAACATCAACGGCATCTAGAACACTAACTCAAATATCTATAAATCATCGGAAGTTTTTCTCATCATCAATAACATCATCATTCACATCTTGGAGTTGGAATGGCATCATCATCAACATTCACAGTATGAAGTTGGAACCTGAAACATCAACATCAGTTAGCATAAAAGCTAAAACAATAACATCAATGACATCATCATCAACAGCATGAGGCTAGAGAAACATCATCACAGCACGAGGTTGGAGTAACAACATCATCACAGCACGAGGTTGGAGCAACAACATCACATCATGAGGTTGTAGAAACATCATCATCATCATCATGGGACAACAGAATCAGGCAGGTGTATCAACAATATTTTGTGGTACTCTGACAATCCCTAGGGATATTCCCAAGAATCATAAGATTCCCTAAGATATAAAATCCTAACGGAGCTACCACGTGGTACTCTGACAGACCGTCCTTACCGGACCTTCGGGATCTGCCCAAGAATCATAAGATTCCCTAGGATTATAAAAATCCTAATGGAGCTACCACTACCAACCACAACTATCATATACATGCACAGGTACTCTGACTAACCATCCTTATCGGATTTTCGAGATCTTTCCAGGGATGATCAGTCCCCTAGGATATAAAATCCTAACTAGCTACCCATTGTTGGTCAGGATACCATAGTATCATCATCATCACTCCCCCTTTCGAGGGAGGTCCTTTTGGACTATACCAAGCTTGTCTCGAAGGTGATCAAACTCTACACGAGATGGAGGCTTGGTCAACACATCTGCAACCTACTCATATGTGCCAACATATTAGAGCTTTATGGCTCCCCTCTGCACCATATCACGAACGTAGTGATACTAAATTTATATGTGCTTCGAGTTGTCATGGAACACAGGGTTCTTTTTCATGTTTATGCAACTCTAATTATCACATATAATCATGTTTGCTTCCATATCCAAATCAAATAGACCCATCAACAACTTCTGAAGCCATATGGCTTCACAACTAGCAAAACATGCAGCAATGTATTCCACTTATGTTGTGTTGAGAGAAATACTAGATTTCTTCCTACTCTTCCATAAAGTCATGGCTGACCCCAGACTGAAACAACATCATGAAGTGATCTTTCTGTCAGAAACACTTCCAGCCCAATCTAAATTAGTATAACCAATCAGTCTAAAGTCATGATCTCCATTATAACAGAGACCAAATTCCAACGTACCCTTAAGGTATCTCATCACATGTTTTGCAGCAACAAGGTGAACACGTCTGGGCTCTACCAGATACCGACTTAAGGTGTTCACAAAAAAACATATATCTATCCTGGTGTTCATCAGATACATAAACAATCCAATGATTTGTTTGTACAGTGTAGCATCAACCAATTCTGACGAAGTATCAACTAGGAGCTTCAACTTTGTTTCCATGGGTGTGTTCATGGATTTACACTCCAACATATCGAACCTCTTTAGTATTTCAATTGAATACTTCCATTGGTTAAAGAAGATATTCTCTAGGCTCTGCCAAACCTCAAGACCTAAGAAATAGTGCATTAGGCCTAGGTATTTCATCTCAAACTCTGCAGTGAGCTTCTTCTTACAATCAGTGATGGGATTTTCTTCTCCAGTTAAGAATAAGCCATCCACATATAGCAACAATATAACCGGATCATCATTCATAACCTTGAAGTAAAGGTTAGAATCATCTTTACTCTTGGTAAAGCCCAATCCCGTCAGGAAACTGCCAATTCTTCCATACCAAGCTCTAGGAGCTTACTTCAATCCATACATAGCATTCTTCAACCTGCCAACATGAGCCTTTCTATATTCAACTTCAAACCCTTTAGGTTGTTCTATATACACTTATTCTTCAATGACACCATTTAAGAAGGTTGTTTTCACATCCATCTGGTGTAACTTCCACTTCATCTTAGTTGCAAGAGCTATGATGGTTTTGATAGAAGTATATCTTGCTACAGGAGCAAACGTCTCTTCATAGTCAATGCCTTCTTTTTTAGAAAATCCACGAGCTACAAACCTTGTTTTATGTTTTTCAATACTTCCATCAACAACATGTTTTATCTTGTATAACCATTTGGAAGATACCACATCTTTGCTCTTTGGTCTGGGAACTATTTCCCATACATCATTCTTTATAATTGATTGGTATTATTCTTTCATGGCATCTGGCCATTCTTTATTTTGAATGGCTTCTTCAAATAAAGTAGGCTCTTTCTCTATGAGATCCCACATCAAATCCATATAACTAGAGAATGGCTTAGGTTTCTTGATTTGTTTCATGGTTCCTTCTGGGGCACCATACTTCTATCTTGAATAAGTTCCCTCACCCAAGATGGCTTTATCTTGTGAGAGATCATCATCTGGGGAGGTTCTTGAGATTTTATCATATCATGATCTTCTTGAATCTCATCATCACGGGTATTTGTAACTTCCCTTACTAGTTATGCAACTCTTGGAGCTACAGGCTCTTCTTCATATACTTCTTCAAGTTGGCATCTCCTTGATTTCTTGAGTGTTGCATCTTCATCAAAGATTAAATCTTTTTTTATCTCAATATGATGGTAACCTGGTATGTAAATTATGAAGGACTTTGAGACCTCACAGTATCCAACAAATATTACCTTCTTTCCTGAAGGGTCCATCTTGGTTCTATTCTCTTTAGAAATGTGTACAAACACTAGACAGCCAAATATATTGATATGGCTTACTTCTAGATTATTTCCGGAGAACATTTCTTCGAGGATTTTGAACCCAAGTGCACTATGGGATAAAAAAAATTGTACATACACTATTGTTATAGTTGCTTCTTCCCATAAGTGCATTGGAAGATCTTGATCATGGATCATATTCTTCAGTGCTTCCATTATAGTTATGTTATTTCTTTCCTACACCATTTTGCTGAGGATTGTAGGGAGTGGTGAGCTCCCTCTTAATCCCAACATCTCTACAAAATATTACAAACTCTTTTGAGGTGTATTCGCCTCCATTGTCTTACCTGAGTATCTTGATTTTTCTTTCAGAGAGATTCTCTATCAAGGCTTTGAATTCCTTGAATTTTCAAAACACTTCATCCTTTGATTTCAAGAAGTAAACCCAAGTCTTGTGACAATAGTCATCAATAAATGACACATAGTATACATACCCACTAAGAGAGGTTGATGGCATTGGGCCACATACCTCTGAGTGGATGAACTCCAAGACTCCTTATGCTTTGTTGTCTCTCTTTGAGAAAGGATTCTTTATGTTATTTCCTTGTGCACATCCCTTGCACACGCCTTCATGTTCAACTTTGAAATATGGTAGACTTGTAACTTCTTTTCTCACATATGGTAAGGCCTTGTAGTTGATGTGAGCTAGTCTTCTATGCCAAAGTTCACATGGACTCTCGGTGGAGTGAGTCGAGGTTTCATCTGAGTGACCTTTTAATTTGTACAAGCCACCTTCTTCTATTCCAATAACAATTTCATCTTCTATGGTTTTTCCTTTAGGCCACATAAGGACTTCACCATCTATAAATACAACCCTGAAGCCTTTCTTATCTAAATCTGAGATAGAAAGAAAATTCTTCATCAAACCTAGTACATATAGTACATCCTTCATCTTCATTGGGGTTCCTGAGTCAAGTTTGTAAGTGGACTCTCCCACTCCTTTGATAGGGTACTAGTAATCATCTCCAAGTGTAAATTTCTAGAGAAATTTATTTTCTATGAGGCTAGAGAGAATGTCTCTCTGACCTTTCATGTGCTTAGAAGCACCACTATCTATGAGCCAAGTGTCCTCTCCAGGTGACACTTATCCTGAGAGGGCAGAGAATAAGACATAGTCTTCAATCTTTTCTCTAATCATCTTTGTGGGTGGCTCATCATCTTCAACTGCATGGGTATGGTGTCTTTTGTTATTTATCTTCTTGTATTCTTCTCTTCTAGATGGATGATTCTTAGAAATATGTCCCATCTTTTCACAATGGTAACATTGATAAGAGGAGAAATCCTTTTCTCTTCTTTGACCATTCTGAAACTTCTGGAATCTCCTTGGAGGGTGAGATTCTTATGGATAAATCTATTTGGGGAGTTAGATTCCTTATGTAGGTGGGTCTCCTTCTTGAAGTGAGACCTTCTCTTTCCTTCTTTAGCAAGAGAATATAGGGATTGATCTTCATCCCTTAATAGTATTGATTCTTGGTTAGCTACTCTTGCTTCTTCTTGAACACATTCTTCCCAGAGACTGTCAAATTGTAGTTTTTCCTTTCTAGCACAAATAGTTTGGATGAATGCATCCCAAGGTCTTCTGAGACCATTAAGAGATGACATTATGATTTCATATTCATCTAGGTTATCTCCAATTGCTTCTAGTTGTTCCTTGAATTGAGAGATCCTAGAGAAATTGTCATGAATTGTTTCTCCTTTCTGCATCTTTGTATTCTTGAGTTGAGTTCTCAAGTTCATCTTCTGATTAATGTTTATTGCTTCATACATTCTAGTTAGAGCATCAAACATTTCTTTTGGAGTATTCTTAGAATCTACTTGAGGGATCAAGTGATCTTTAATGGATTTTTCAATGATTCTTTTGGCCCTAGCCATGTCCTTCTAGTACTTTTTTTTAGTTGTAGCATTTACAGGTTCTGGTACATTTTCCTTGATGAATCATGCAAGGTCATTCTCTTAAAGAATGATTGCAATCCTATACTTCTAGGAACAGAATTTATCCACGCCTTCTAAATTGTCAACAAGCTTGGTGCTTGTAGACATCTTGACCTGGAGCTGGGAAAATGATCAAAAATTGAAAATGCTCAAAAATTAAATCTGAACTTACTAGGAGGTGCGCTTGGCTGAGGTGAGTATCCTAGTGCAGTCATTTTTCTGAAAATCCAAATTTTACCCCTTGAAACTAGGCCTACGCAAATCTAGACTGGTACTTTTGGTACTGGTTCTGGTTTCCTGCTTTTCTGGTTTTCTGGTACTAGTAAAAACTAGGGCTTCACTTTCCAAAGGCTCTAGCCACTAAAAAGGTGCGCTCAAGCTGCCAATGAGTTCGCTAGGCTAGGGTGCACTTCTCTAGATAGTTTTTAGGTTGAAATTCCCTTCCAACAAAAAGCCTTAATTTTCTTGTACGGCAACAGTGATGTTTTTGGTAACCAATTGAAAGGTGCTCTATTAAGTCAAGATCTGATACCATGTTAAATTTAAAGCATCTATTAAGTTCTTTTCAATTTTCTAGACAATAATAGCATAAGTAGGATCACTGAAAGATACACAAACACAAGGTACACAGCATTTATCCTAGGAAACCCTCATGGGGGAGAAAACCCAACAAAAACTTCCTTAATATAGATTGTCAATACAATGCCAAGATAATAAACCAAACACAAAAGAATATCCAAAACTGAGCAATGTGCCTCTCTCTTCCTTCTTCCGACAACTGCTAACTGCAACTTCCTTCAAACTTGTGCACTAGATGAGTGACTTGAGTGAGTGAGATAATGAGGCACCTTCCACTGTTATTTATACTGGTTGGATTGTTCTAGGGTGGTGTCTCTTCATCAAGAAGGGCCGACTTCTTCTTTAGTGGCTAAAACCACTTTAGTTAGACCAGGGGGTTGACTTCTTAATTAGCAGCATAGAATTAGGGTTTGACCAATCCACAAAAGGGGATTTGGTATTATACAAATCCCGACATGATCAATCCACAAAAGGGGATTGATCTATAATTTAATAGCTCAATAATAAGTAGAATATTCTTTGCAGTTACAATATTTCAACAATTCAAAGGCTTCAACCAAATTGTTATGGACCCAGAGCCAATCATACCAATAGGTTTTCCCAGAACCAGTCTGGTTCTTATAACATTGATTTGCACTAGTTGTCTTCTTCATATTTACAAGTCAATTTTACTTCAAAAAAATTCTTGGAGATATCCATCCATGGATCAAGTAAATTTGACTTTTATAAAGAGTAGGGGCATATCATTCAATTTATTTAATTTTCTTGTATTACATGCTACAACAAAATCTAGCACCCTTGTACAATGTAAAGTACTAAACATCAAGGGGCTAGTTGTGTGCACTCCGGAATGCCACTCATTATCACCATAGTATCTCTTCGTCACACTTTTGGTTGGCTCTTCTCCAACTCAAGGGGGGCTTCCCTAAGGATAAGATTTCTAAGGCTATGGAGTGGAGGAACAAGGTGATTTTTGAAGAGTAAGTCTTAACAAAATGTATGTTAGTGGTAGAATGGATCATTGAGTGGAGTGGGAAATGAATATGAAGGAGAAATCCTAAGACTAGTGCCTACCAAATCTTGGGAAAATGGAGTCAAGGAAGATAACTCTAAATAGGGTTTTTTTGTGAATAATTAAAGAGGAGAGGGATGAAAATAACATGTTGTGATCAACCTTAATAGTGTGGGAAATAACTATAGAAATGCATCATGGAGAACCCTATTGGTACTACTCTTGAACAAGATGATGAAGGTGTTTCTTGACAATGATATATTAATTAAAACAACAAGTTTGTTTGACGGTGTATAAATAATATATAATAAAAAAATATAATAGCAAAAGGAAGTGAGAATGAGAATCTCCATACATTACTTTAGCCAAATGATAGATGCTCCATTACAAGGCCTTTGCAACACATTACTTGCAAGAGATTCCTACAATTATCCAACAACATTAAAAGTATGAAAGAAATTAATCCTCGCATATGATAGAATGATACCTCTAATATTCCATTAAGCTTTCCAAAATTATGTACAATGTATCCCTATAGGAGAGATCTTCAATGCCTGAAGTCCCAACCATTACAATGAAGAAAGAGATCTTCTTTTATAGAGTGGGCCTCTTCTCTCATACAATAAAATATTATTATTTGCTAACTAAATCCATGACAAGTAAAATAAATATTATAATGATGGAGTAGTTCGATCTCTCCTAAATCCATGGTTGACCATGTTAGAACATGTGAAAAATAACCTCTCCAAGGAAATCCATCCTCATCCAAAAATAGAACTAGTATGCACCAAATAATTCTCATGAAGAGGATGCACCACCAAAAATGGCATCAAACCAACTCAAATGCAAAGCATCCACATGGAATGTTCCCTCCAAGAATATGCATGCATGCAACCACTCTACATGTGTGAATTCTTATAAAGTAACCAACTCCATGGATGAATGTGCAAGATGCCAAGTGGACAGAGCACTCCACAAGAAAATATATTGTCAAAACCACATAATAACAAGTAGATCATCTCTCCACAAGTGCACCCTCCAAGAAATTCCAAGAACTGTAAGAAGAAACCTTCCACATGTGCACCCTCCAGGAATAATCTCCAAAGATAAAAAGGAGACCAAATACAATAGCATGCCATTCTACACATGTGAACCCCCTCATGTGTCACACGCCTCTGAATAAAAACATCCATAATGACCCAAAATAAAATAATATATATACCAAGTCAAAGAGGTGAGGATGCTCTCGAATGAAGGTCAAATATACCAAGTGTAGCTAAAATTTCCATGCAATAAAGATGAGAGATCACCTAGGAGAGGTGCACCCTAGAAAATTGTGTCATGTAACTACCTCAACCACCCAACAAATAATAAATATTCTCCATGTGAAGTGCACCCTAGGAGAATTTGCCAAGGTGGTTAGAACTCATCAATAAAAACTTATCTATCTGCCATGTCACAAAAATGTCCAGCCAACACAAGAGAGTGCACCCTAGAGAATTGTGCCAACTTCTCTAAGAAACAAATAATATATATCATGCCTTCAAAATTATGCCCAAAAAAGGGGGTGCACCACTAGAAAGCATCAAATGATTCTAAATAACCACTCCAAGTGTGAAAAAAAAAGAATATAAAATAGGGTGTTCGAGATATTAACCTTTCTCTAGATAAATTAGATTAATTTAACCATTGAACAGTTAAATGAACCTCAACATGTGTGCACAAAGGTTAATGTTCAAATATAACCATACTTCTCATCCCAATTAGTCACCAACAAAATAAATCACCATGAACATGTGTGCCAATGAGGGGTGCACTTTAATAAAGTGATTTTCTCCCTAGCAAAGCCCCTCCATGATAACAATAAAACATGAAGTCCAACCTAAAGTACACCACTACCAAGGCATTATTACATCAAAATCACCACATGACCTTAGGAAAAGGTTTATATCAGCATCAAATCATAATGTAATACCCTTTTCTAACTCCTTAGGAAATAACATATCAATGAGGGTACGAGCATCATGAAACATATTCATCCCTAGGTGATGTCCAACAAATGTGACATTATAAGGTTAGATCACCTAGGAAAATCCCACGAAGGCAACATGAATGATCCCATCATAGAAACATCATCAGAGAAAATGGAATAAATAAATGCTAACCCCATCCAATCATCAAGCGTATCCCCATCATACATTTAACATATGAGGACCATGTAGAACACCCCCTCCAAGTGACTCCACGTAATACCACATCATCATACAAAAGTCACTAGGAAAATCCAACAATCATGAAACAAATATGCCATAACCATTATCACCTAACCCCTTGGGAGGATAGAACCATATTCCATATCCATGATTAATCATATATACCAAACCACCATAATAAGATAGTATGTTGCACACCCGTCAACAATGCAATCAATGGATGACCAACAAGGAAAGCACATGTGAGAGGACCACCAAAAAACAAACAACATCATTCAACCAAGGAGAAGTGAGACTCCTACAACCAAATATCTCCTTCAAATGATATAATTCCATGAAGAGAGAGGCATCCATAAAGATGAATCCTCCCAAGTCTGTCTAACATCTTCAATGAACAAGAAGAAAATATCAATCAATGTGATGAAAATCATAAGGTGGAACCTCATGCAATATGAGGTATAACAATAGTCTCCAACTTGGGAACATGCATTATTCTTTGAATGCATGAGAACCCTAGAAATCTATGGTTGAACCTATCAAGAAGAAACATAAGGAAAAACCATGTGACAGGATGGATACAAATCAACATCCACAAATATCACATACTGATTATTTTATTTTATTTTATTAATAGATACATCATCAAGAGTTCAAAATTTTGCTGCAAAAATATCAAAAATATAGATGAAAGTAGAATAATATTCACATGTGTTGAGCTTATTCATCATGCCCTACTCTAACTTAGGATGAAAGAAAAGACTAAGTGAAGTCAAATAGTCAATGCAACCATCCAATCATCTATTCAATGCCATGGATCTTACCCTTGTGTTTAGTAATGATCCAAAACAAGGTTACATCAAAGGTTGCATGGATATATGCTGAAATCTTCTTTACAACGTAGATACAAACTAAATTTATGTTACAAAGATAACAAACAATACAAAAATATGAGCAAGAGTAGCATGTTCCACCACATGGTTACATCAAAAGTTGCATGGATATAT
>SNQJ01S0081144.1:0-20757 GCA_010110895.2 Picea sitchensis
TATAGAATAGTATTATCTGAAAATATATCATAACTCATACCGTTACCCATCAAACAAACTTGGTTCCATTAGCCAAACCTGGGGTCTCCAACTTCTCATGGCCATAACTCTCTAACCGTGAGGAATTATGTGACGTTCCACATACCACTAGAAATGACATGATAAGCACTATCCATTTAGGATATTTTCCCTAACAAATTCACTTTCCTTCATCTCATTATTCCACAATTAAGAATGGGTTTTCTTACTCCACAAAGCGTCTTCCTGTGAGGGATTTCACCATAAAGGGACCACTTTGGAGTTCATCCATATTTACTTCTTATCAACCATGACAAAAAAATAATGAGTCATATTTACATCAAACACTATTGGGTCCATTACCCAAAATTTTGTGCTACGGGTCTTTCTTCAAGGATTGACATCAATGACAACCAACCTTAATCAACACCATAGATGTGAGTGCAACAACTTCATCAAGCTCTCTTCATCCAAACACTTGCTTAAACAGTCCACACACAGAATGCCGATGTTCCAAATGACATCTTCCTCATGAGATCATAAGTTATATGCTTCATAATACTTTCAATCCCCTTTCACCATGAGAAGGCCTCTATAGGCTTGGAGAGGCCTAACCACTTGAGATATCTTTGGGGTAAGTTGAGGATTCTCCTCCTTCAGTTATGGATCTTCCCTAAGATCATGGCTTGACCAAGGATTTGAATCCAACTACCTTTAGAGATTGAAGGAATCTCTTCCTGATTTTCCTCAACAAATCAAAAACTTGCCCAAAAAAGGCTGTGCTCCCCCAAAAGGGGCACCAGAGTGCTATAACGCTCCCCTAAAAGGGTGCACATAGCACCAACGCTCCCTATTAGTGTATAGGGGAGAGATCCTCTCCAAAAAATATATTTTGAGTGGATTTTCACTGGAAAAAGGTTGATAAACTTTGTTAAACCATTTCTCTTCTTCCAAATCAGTTGTTTGAGGTGTTTCAAGTGTCTTTCCGATGTCATTATAGTCACAACATAGACTATATGGCAATATGATTTTTTTGACACTTGTGACACTTGTGACCAAAATGCGACACTTGTAATATTGATAACGACGACACTAGGCCATTGTCGTAACGAGTAATTTTGATGTGTAATAGATTGCCCCCCAAAGTATGAAGTTAGAAGACAAGAATTGATAACTGAAATACTTTGCAGACCTTCAAGCAAGGGTACAGAATCAGAGAACCTAACAGAAGATGCACACAACCATGAAACAAATGTTAAGACATGCTTCAAACCCAAGGTAGGCATACCTATGCTTGAGTGATAGAGACTTTCAAGGTATGGCCGCCATAAATACACTGCAGATCCATAATCATATTGACAAAGAGATATAGACACTGAGGATACAGTGTGGATCTATACTCCTATGAATTGAACTGATCGTAGCCACGAAGAATACACAGTGGATCTACGAGATGAAAAGACATAGCCACGACCAATACAAAGTGGATCGTTGTAACAATATATGTGTCGTTGTTCAAAAGAAATCACAACCTGGGCAAAGTACATATAAGAGTGATGACTCGACCCAGGGTTTGCTTACCGATCCCGATGTAGTATGAATCTA
Source organism: Picea sitchensis (assembly GCA_010110895.2). Lineage (NCBI taxonomy): Eukaryota > Viridiplantae > Streptophyta > Pinopsida > Pinales > Pinaceae > Picea > Picea sitchensis. Next base: position 1,624 of record SNQJ01S0081144.1, read on the forward strand.
ACCATGTGGATAGATGTCCTAATGTCGAACATGGCAGAAACCACTTGATTACCGGTCAATGATGTAAACTGTTAACAAGCACGAGGGAATCACCATTGATGTCAATGATTCCCAAGGTACCCTAGTACATTCCAACGAATGTGAATATATGAGTTGAAGTCGAACATTCGTGGAATCATCTGATCAGAGGTCAATGATGTAAACCCACTGTCGGATGCGAGGAGGCCTACCACTGAGTCATGCAGGTCCCAAGGTACTAACTAGTTTCTAAGTCTAGTTCCCGGATAATGTGTTGAAGTCGACATGAATAGACTCATCGCCGGAGGGCCTTGATGTATCCCCCGTCAACGACATGAAATTGAAATAGAGATGTAAATTGGTAGATCAAATGAACATGGACTAACACGGGTATTGAAATAAGATATTTGTGATGGATGACTCTCGAGGCAGATACTTCCCTTGAACACTGAGGCACAACAACATAAACATGACATGGACCAAAACACAATGATGCAGTGGATACTGTGACTTTTTTCGGGTGAACCAAAGGAGTAAAGAAACTCAGAGGATTGATTTAGTGCAGAGGTTCAACAGATTAATATGTGTGCAAAGACAAAGTGTCATGTTCAAGGGTGACTCTAAGAGTTACTGGTAATGTTCTAAAAAACTTCTTAGCTTGCTTCTTTCAATTTTTCCCCCATCCAGATAGATGAGTACCTCTTTTTCATTTAACGATCTTGAGGAGGGTAACACATGCTCGATATAACTCACCTTCGGTAAGTTCCTCTTCTTCTATTTAACGAACTAGAAGAAGTAAGGGTTCAGTCCCATATGGGCCCTTCAATGTATGATTGTTTTAACGATTCCATAGAAGGTAAACTCGATAGTTTTTCATTTTTAGAGAGTCAGAAAATGACTTAAAGAAGACTCCAATGTTGTCCTTTTTCGTAATGTTAGTCTTGTGAGGCCGAAAAAGAGATAAATTATCACTCGAAAGATTCCCTTTCAAACCTTTTAACGAGTGCGAAAGGAAGCAAGATCACTCGACAATCTTTTCATGTTTAGAGAGTCCGAAAAGAGATTAAAGACGACTCCAGGGGGTTCCTTTTTCGCATATCCATACAGATCCAAAAAAGAGATAAAAGTTTACCCGGATTCATTCTCATGTATTTACGAGCACGAGAAAGAACAAAGACTAAGCTTGGTATGCCCCTAGCTTGAAAGCTAGTGGCTTAACTCCAGAATGATCATCAAAGGCTAGAGACATGCCCTCCAAGCTTCAATTCATTCACCGACTTTGAGGTGGTCACCAATTTCTCTACTAGATGAGAAAAAGGAGAATGGTGGTTGAAAAGAAGGTTCAAGAGAGGTGACTATTTCATTTTTTAACGAGCTTGACACAGGAAAAGAACTATGCTCAGGGTTTCGGTTTTGATCCCCAAATTGTTGTTTCATTTTTTAACGAGCTTGCTATAGAGAGGAAAACTATGCTCAAATCCTCTGTTTCATTTTTTAACAAGCTTGCTACAGAGAAGAGAAACTATGATCATAACCTCTTCTTGATCATGGCTTCCAAGAGATCTTCGTTGGATGGAAGATAATCACTCTGGAAGGAACACATGTTGAGGGTCATGACAAGGGTAAGGGGATTAGGCTCCAACAACCCTACCGAAGAGATCACCATGTCCACTACTAGATCCAAATCATCAAAAGTTGAAAGCATGGGAGATGATGGAAAATCAACATCAGGAGGGGAGATAGAGTGTATATCTTCCCGAATTTCTTCACGAGGGGGAAGAAAAGAGGATTGGTGATGGTTATTATCCCGAGGTAACATGTCAATGTGAAGCATTTCTAGAATAGATTCATCAGAAGGAAAAATTGGGGAAATGTAGTCGATCGCAGACAACAAGGAACTTAATGGTGGTGGCATCAAGCGATTGTCGGGTGCCAATAGATGTTGGTCAGATGAAGAGGGAGAAATGGATTGGATAGAAACATATGATGTTTCATCTGAACTAAGTGGCACTGTGTCACTTAGTGCATCGAATTCCAATGGACTAGGTACAATCAATGGGTCAGATCATTCCAAAGATTGATAAGTTGCGATCGAAATCATATCAACAATGGAAATATGATGTGTAGTTGGTGGAAGTGGTGTAGGGAAGGTACCCATGAGGCTAGAATATTTGAGTAAGCCAACACCAATGCTTTCATATCTGATATTTTGGTCTCCCAAGAAAGAAATATTGTTGGTAGTGGGAGCACGAGCATCGGTCGTGCAAAAATCCAACTGATCAACAGTGACAATTTTTCCCTGATGAGGAAATTGTACACATCAAAAAACCGACGAGGCAATGCCATTCATAGCATAAAACCAACTTCTTCCAAGTAACAATTTGTAATCAAGGGGAGCATCGACCACCTCGACATCAACAGTAACAGTTTTTCCACCCAATTGGATGGGCAGGGACTGTAAAAGCCCATGGGGATGAAAACCTCGCCCATCGAAGGCGCGTAACATTGTTGGGGATTTGTTGAGTGTGGGTGATGTTAAACCTTTCCAACATGCTAAAGACATGACACAAGTTGAGGCTCCCTCATCCAGAACAGTTCGGTGGATTTGTTGATTGTGAACAAAAACATCAACTTGAAAAGCAGGTTGGTGGGAGAGTCGATATGCATAATTGTCCAAGTTAAACATGATATGGTTGGATGAATCAAGATCAACAACACCAATAGAGGCCAAGAGTGTTCTACGTTGACTGGGGCAGTGTTGTAGAACTTCTAACGTAGACATAGCACACAGTGCTTGACCCAAATCTTCAACAATGTTGTAGTTCTGGGTGGCACGTGATCTAGGATTAAAGGTATTTTTACGTATAGTGCTCTTAGGAGGGCGTAAGATAGAGTCAAATGTGGGTTTCTCAATCTGAAGTGGTCTAGACGGAGGAGAAACCAATCGAGAACTAACGGAGGATGGTGATGGATCCGGTAAAGTACCGGTACCGTTAGTGTCTTTTCCTTTGTCAGGGTCACCTAGTGTGTCGTATGTCTTAGATCGAGTGTTCAAATTAATCCCATTAAACATATAAATATGTGCACTCATCGAGGCCTCATCATGAGTATGTTTAGAATTGCCCCTAGGAGAGGGGGTTTGAGCAACCATGGATTGATGCTGTGGAAAAGGATGAGTAAGAACAGTGGGTTGTGAATTTCCTTGAAAAATTTTGGCCACTTCATTGCGATGCAGACAGTCTCGAGTGTAGTGATCATCACCACAAATGATACACAAGAATTTTGATTTCCATTGTGGTTGCTTTTCGATGACAAGTGTTTGAACTTGATTTTTTGGTTATTCATTGTTATTGGTATTTTTTGATTTATTCTTTGTCTTCTTCTTACCTCAAGATTTTTGTGAAGGGGCAGATTGAGCTGCATTCACCTTAGAGATCTGAGTTTGGGGGGAGGTAGGAGAGAGTGTGGTTGACTGGGAAGTAGATTGAGTGTTGAAGGAATCGATAACGCCATCTGCATGAGATGAGGATGACGAATTAGATGGATCGGTATTAGCTCGAGCAGCATTTGGAAGCAAATCATACAAAGTACAAGATTGTAAATAAACCAAATCTAAGTACTGAGCCCAAGCAATGGCTTGTTCCTTTGTGACTACGCCACCCATAGCGACATTGCGAGCGATCGAGGGTAAAATTGATTTAGTAAACCATTTTTCCAATAATATGTCAGGAATGATTACCTTGATCCTCCTTTATCGTCGTCTCCACTCATGAATATGGTAAGAGATATGCACAAAGTCAGTTTGATGAATGGAGGTCAAGAGTTAAGTACCCATCTCGTAGCGAATAGGCAGTTGAAAGTGTGTGAGGAAAGACAGGGAGAGGGAATTGAAATTATGAAAAGAAGCACGTGGTAGTTCGATATACCACTTTGTTGCCGAGCCTGTAAGTGTTCGCTGGAAAGGATGAAAACATACAGAATCATCCATGAGGGAGTTTGATGAACACCAAAAATGGAAAGTCATCACATGGTTGTTTGGATCTTCGCCATATTTTCTGTCAAATTTCGGAATATCAGAAGGAAGTTTAGCTGAAATGACTGGCCAAACCAGTGAATGAAAAATAGGATCATTAGTTAACCGAGACAAGTCTGGGAGATCCAAATTCGCAAGGAATGGTAGTTGTCGATTAATTTATGGATGATACTGGTGCAGCATAGGAACACCAGTAGGACCATAAACTGGGTTAGGTGGATAGTTGTAACCAGTAGGTCCTCCTACATACAATTGTTGTTGTCCAAGATAAGCAGGATTCGATGATGGATGAGAAACATTTGCATAACCCAGTGGGTTCTGAGCATTATAGGCTGGGTGATTTGCTTGCCCATAAGGAGGATAAACATTTTTCCCTTGAGGATGGTAAGGAGTAGATCCTGGAGGTGGATACACATTAGACAATGAGGAGGATAAGGCTGTTGTTCTGGAGAACTCCAGGTGGTGTTTGGGATGCCGCCTGGATAAGGTTGTTCGTAAGATATTCCGAAAGGAACATGATTTGATACTCCTCCTAGTGGGTTATGAGACAAGTGTCCCCCAATGTGGGGTTGAATAAAAGTTCCTCCTAAAGATACTCCTCAGGATTATGAAGGGTTTCCAGCAAACGAAGGTTTCCCCCTTGCCAGCAGTGGATTAACGACTGGGGTATGACTAGAAAATGGAGGTTTCCCTCCAGGAGGAGCGTGAAAAGGGGGTTGTCCCTCGGGAGGGTAGGCCCGCCATAGAATGGTAGTCCTCTAGGAGGGAAAGGTTCATTAGATGGTGGTTTCCCTCTAGTTGATTGTGTTTGGCTGGTAGGGGTCTGCATTCTCAGGTGAAAATATGTCCCAGGAGGATCGTGTGGAACATGTGGATTTGTAGAGTAAAAGATTATAGAAATGGAGGTAGGGATGGAAGTGCTTTGGAGATGAGTAGAGGTGATGAATCCAACATTAGGATGGAATTGTGCTGACATAACAGTAGGGTTAATGACCTGATCGACTAGGTGATTCATGGTTTGACCGGATGGTCTCGCTTCACCAAGAGAGTCATGAGGATGAAAGGGTTGTCGAAAGGATTCAAAATGCTCATAGAGATCGTGTCCCAATGAAGTCCTCCATACAAAATGAGCAGGTGTGGGATGCGTATCTACTATGGTTCTAGGACGAACATGAGTCCTATACTCATCACCAAAGGTTGGTTTTGTGGATCCCATATATGTGTCGGTAAAATCTCTCTCTGGTAATCGTGGGACCTCTTCGTCCATGATGTTCCCAAGGGAGTATAAATGAATAAAAAGTGGTTTGAGAGGGGTTACCGACACATATGTAGTGTGAGGAGTAGGATTTTCAACCGTAACCAAAGCGCCTTCTGAGTTATCTAACGGCGGAGCAATAACACTTCCAACATCATATTGATTTTCTACCTCTCTATGGTAGTTGCCTTCTGGAGGGTTAGGAGGTAAGGGTTGATAGCCTTCTGGAGGTAGCCCTTGCATCCTACGTGATCGACGAAGACCTTTATTGTCTACAGGCTCAATTTTGGAGAATAACAGAACACACTGAAAATCTAGGGCCAACTAACAAAAAGAAACAACATACGCTAAAAAAATATCTAGGAATCAACCAAGCAAACAAAACTTCTCTCGATGATCATACTAGTTGGTGATGAAATCCAACATCGTGCGATCAAGTCAACAAGGGGCTAGGATATGGTGAAATAGTTACAATGGTGACTTGCTTAATGGACTTTCACCTTAGTGCAAGCTTCCACACAATAATTGTGGATTTACCCTCCAAGGAGCCCGAGTGAGTTTGACCAATGTCTATTCTAGGTACAGTGAGACTTCCCTTCACCATCACCTTGTGTAAGTACCTAAAGATTATGGAAACTAAAGACATGAATTCGTAGTTAGTCCCTGGGTGGGTACATTCGACAGTCCGATCCGAACGTATGGGCAAGATAAGAAGTCTAAAATCAACCTGAGAGGCTCCCACACTTTTTTCGTGGGTATACCTTCAAGTGACCCCCAATATACGATCCAACCACTACAAGCAGTTGAACCACGAAGGGATAATCTCTGTAATTTTCCCAAATGTGACCTCGTGTGTAACCCCTGTGTGAGAGGGAGATCCCATAAAACCTATAGGATAATTGGATTTGACTCTCCCTAGCTCAGGATGCTAATGTTTGTTTTGGAAACTTTGGAGAATTGTACTCACAGCCTAATCCAAAGTGCTAATCCTAGTCTAATGTTGGTGGAAGATCCTAAAAATAAAAAATGTTCTAGATAATTTTTAATTAGCGTTCATTTTACAGTTGTTCTTTACTTAAAGGGTGTATGAAAGTGAAACTGATGGAATGATGACTCAATTCCCAAAAAAATGCATAAGAGATGATAACCAATTGCTTCTTTTCAATGAATGCTTATTTAAGGGAGAGAGAAAGAGTTGTTTTCACTATCAAACACTAATATGGAATGTCCTCAATCAATTTGTTCTCAATAAAATCCAATGTAATGCTAAAACATTTCAGAAATGCCTTCTAATATCCAAACCAATCACTAAGATGTATCTTTGTTGTTTGTATGTGAATGATGATTAATTCAATTCAAAACTTCTCCTGCCAACTAACCTTTTAGATCAAGGAGATTCGGACAAGAATCAGCAGATTTCGCACAAATGACACACCCTCTTGTTGTGATTGAAACAATAAGAAAAAAGAAAACAAAAAATAACAAAGAAAATCGAAAAATTTCACACAAAAGAAAGATGCTAAAAAATGACCTCAAAGAACCAAATGAGATGATTAACAGATTTCTGATGTTCTTCACCATAGTTTTCACTCAATCAGATAAGAGAGAAGAAAACAATGGATTGATTCCAAGTTCTCAATAGAAGAAAAACTCAAGATAAAGAAGAAGGTCACAAAATCTGAACAACAACGTGCTTGTTTCTCAGAAAACAGAGTGTCAAAGGTCAATAGGAAGATGTACTCCATGTACTGGAGTACAAAGAGGCTAAGCAAGGGCAAAAGCAGAGACTGGACTTCAGAAAACACAACCCTAGAAGATTTTTTTGCAGGGAAAAAGGTAGCGCTCTGGTGTAAGGGGCACCAGAGCATTATAATGCTCTATTCAAAGCCAACAGGGGGCGCCAATGCTCTGATAACATAGGCAGGGCAGCGCTGGTGTCTTAAAACCCAGAAAAATGTCAAAGAAAACCAAAACTCAGTCAAACTTTGTCAATCACAATGAATGTGATGGAATAAGGATTTAATCAGCATATTCAATCAGACATATGGGATGAACAAGGTCTAAAAAGAACGAAGGGTAAGACAAGGTCTGTGAGGAAAACCAAAACTGAAAGTTTCGATTACTCCCCAATGGAGTCACCAATTTCTATTGTAGGAAAATCTCCCTGCAGATAGGTAGATTTCCTCTTGAGAGCTAGACCCTTAACTCTAAGACAAAAAGTGCTTAACATGGACACTGACTTCCTTTTAGATCTAATCAAGTTTATGAACAAAAGGGAAGGAGGAAAGCATGTACCTTATGAACTTTGTTTGTCCCTGCAAGGTCTAGGATGAGCTTCGATCTTGAGCTCCTTGGTAGGTCCTGCAAGACAAACAAAAGTACCAAAGACTTCCTACTCTACTGCGATTAGCTAAAACATAGATCCATCTACTGCAGACAAAATTATATGGAACAAGTACAAGTTTGAAAGAAACAGGCCAATCATTGATTGTATTAAAGAGAACAACAATGAAGAATACTTACAACCATAGATGTGAGTGCAACAACTTCATCAAGCTCTCTTCATCCAAACCCTTTCTTAAAATGTCCACACATAGAATGTTGATGTTCCAAATGACATCTTCGTCATGAGATCATAAGTTATATGCTTCACAATACTTTCCATCCCCTCTCACCATGAGAAGGCATCCTTATATAGGCTTGGAGAGGCCTAACCACTTGAGATATATTTGGGGTAAGTTGAGGATTCTCCTCCTTCAGTTATGGATATTCCCTAAGATCATGGCTTGACCAAGGATTTGAATCCAACTGCCTTTAGAGATTGAAGGAATCTCTTTCTGATTTTCCTCAACAAATCAAAAACTCGCCCAGAAAAGGCAGCGCTCCCCAAAAGGGGCACCAGAGCGCTATAGCTCTCCCCTAAAAGGGTGCATAGAGTGCCAACGCTCCCTGTTAGTGTATAGGGTATCCCTCCTCTCCAAAAAATATATTTTGAGTGGATTTTCAGTGGCAAAAGTTTGATAAACTTTGTTAAACCATTTCTCTTATTCCAAATCAGTTGTTTGAGGTGTTTCAAGTGTCTTTTTGATGTTGATATAGGCACGACATAGACTGTATGGCAGTATTCTTTTTCTGACACTTGTGACCAAAATATGACACTTGTAATATTGATAACGATGACACTAGGCCATTGTCGTAATGAGTAATTTTGATGTGTAACACTCCTGCATTGTTATACCATAATTCTTACATAATTCTTTCAATTCATTTCCATAGAACTCTCCACCATTATTCGTCCTCAACACCTTAATTATTTTCTATGTTTGATTCTCCATAAGAGCCTTAAAACTCTTTGAATTTATCAAAGACTTTAGATTTATTCTCGAGGAAGTAAATCCATGTATTCCTGAAGAATTCATCTATAAATAAGAAATAATACACATATTTTCCTAGATAGAATCAACACGGGTCCAAACACATCACTATGCACCAACTGTAAAATTCCCTCCGCCCTCATTGTACCAGAGGGGAATCTTAACCGATTTTGCTTTGCATATACACAATGTTCACAAAAATAAAAATCCAAAGAGTAGTTAAACATACCTTCAACCATACCTTTACCATGTAGCAGTCGAAGGCCATTCTCTCTGATATGTCCCAGTATTTGATGCCACAACATAGTCTTTTCTCCAGATATTATATGAGTTTTTTATTCTTCAGATCCAATCTCGAGAACAATGGAACTATTGCACCCATCACTAATAGTGTTTCACTATATCTTATACAAAGTTCCAATTCAAACTCCCTTCAACAACACCATTTCTCCTCGAACCATCCTGTAGGTTTGTTTCTCAAACACTATTTTCATCCCTACATTGTCCATTTTTCTTATAGAAATCACATTTTTGGCCAATCTCAGTATGCGCAAAACACGAGGGAGTATTCTAATTCTTCCATCAATGAGCTTCAACTTGAATTTTTCTCATCCTATGATTTTGGTTGTCGATTAACCTAGGAAAACATCACATACATTATACCTATCATATTTACATAACCACTCCCTGTGGGGAGTCATATGAAAGGATGCGCCAAAGTCAACTAGCCATGCCTCATGATCTGCATGTGTTATTGAAGAAGCCAAGTACACATCCCCTCCTTCTGTGATTTTTTTTCTTTTGTAGAAGGAGCATCTTCAGATTCCTTCCCTCTCTCAACACTTTTGGATCTACATTGCTTCATGTAGTGCCCTTCTTTTCCACATCTCCAACATACCTTTACAAACTTTTCAGGATATTCAGATCTTCCATTATATTTAGATCTCCCACTTGAGGGATTAGATCTATTTATTTCTTAGGAGCATCCTCTTGCAAATAATACATCTGTGATTTGTCCTTTGATGTACTTTCACCTCATCTCCTCTGAAAACAAGGATGATACCACATCATCGAAACTTAAAGTAGTTATATTACTATGTATGGCCACAACTAGACTATCCCATGAGTCTGGTAAAGAGAACAATAAACTAATACACTTATCTTCATCATAAATCTTAATATAAACACATAATAACTGGCGTACCACAATATTGAAGGCATTCAGATGCTCTATCACCGAGTCTCCATCTTTCATCCTCAGATTATATAGCTTCTTTCGCATGAATATTTTATTTACCAGGGACATTCAATAATACTAAATTTGGGAAATTCAGTAGCTTCCCTTGAGACATTCAGTAATACTAAATATGAGAGACACAACTGGATTGTTCTCTTCACCTTTTGATCCAATTGTGCCAGTCTTCCTCTAACGTTCATGTAGGTGCAGTACCTGGATCCACACCGATCCACTTATCATTTTCCAACAACAAATATTCCATATTGAGCTTCCACAACTCTTCCCATTAAATTTCTCAATGTCTATTTTCAAACTACTCATCATTTCTTTCCACCTGAAGAATCGATACCGTAGATCTCCCACAATAACAAGGATTTTCAAAAAAATTGAGCCAAACCCTTAGGAACAAAGGAATCCCCCTAAAGCCAATAACTACTATTATACCAAATGTAGATTTTAACCTTGTACAATTATTTACTACAAACAAATTCTTAATAAAAACATAAAATATACAATGGCACACACACACATTACACATAGATTTTACCCTAGAAACCCAAACTGGGAAAACCAACAACTTGTTTAGAGTTGCATCTCTAATATTATATACATCATTTTATTCATTGTATGCAATATAATATACATATAGTATCCTGGAACATCCAAATCCATAATCCAATGATCCAGATTAGCCAACAAACCTAATTCCTTAACCAAAATTAGAAAATCATTGACACAAACCATGTGCCAAAACGTCGCAAAAAATGGATGCAAAAAAATGCCATTTTTTTCAGGGGTTACCACCCTCGAACCCCTTACAAGGGGGGCCCATCTCAGAGGCTCCCATATTAGTGTACAATACATGGGACCAATATTTCAAGAATATAAAACATACCCAACACCTTCCTATTTGTATCTTCATCCAATCAAAATTTGAATTTATCTTGAAATTCAACATTTTCCCAATTTCGTGTGGTGTGGCTGAACGTTTTGCCTCACCCCAATGTGATGCATATTGTGTTGAATTCATAGTGATTAATGCCACCGGTTCATATCATATATGTATGCATCGGTGCCATTCAAACAAGAGAACTGTGATAAATTATAGAAAATAAGCGATGCGTTCTTCAGATAGCCTTGCAATTGATGTACAATTGGCTTCAACCCGCACCAGTACACTTCACTTAATTAACATCATGACTGACTTAAAAATATATAAAAATTAATGCAGCGGTGCAACCTTTTTAACCTAATTCACTTGTACTATTTACAAAAATGTACTGGGACATATATTTCCCGACTTGTCATAGAGATGCATCTCATTAAACACCTCATTCTCGATGCTCTATCCTTTACAATGCACCATGCAAAAAAATGATGGTGCTTCACTATCACGGTGGTACCAGTGCATTAATAGTAACACATCACACTGCTTCAAATGCGATGATAAATTTTAACTTAGCAGTGCCCATTAGTGTTATGGGACAAAGTCTCACAAGGATCTTGCTGCATACACAACAAAATATCCCTAGGAATAGCCTATTAACCCTAGACATAAAGGGTTTTAGACTCCTATGGTCTTCTTAGATCTAGAGAAAACAATTCCTTTTACACTAAAGAAAATTATATCAACATACCTTTTGTTTGAAGGTTGTTCCTATATGTCTTGGATGATATAGATCTATAGCTCTAGCTCCAACTCTTATTACCTGCTTCCTGCACATAAGTAACAAACACTACCAATTCTTTTCTTTCTCTAGTGTTAAGAATAATCAATTTCACTAGATCTACTTTGATATATCACTTATAAGATCAGATCCAAACCACTTATGAATTAAACACAAATAATTTGTAGGAAAACCAACGATCTATTGATAATTAGGAATAAATTACAACATATCCATACCTTGGGTGTTGATACCTCCCTCCTTTAAATCCTTGCTCCTTTCCTCTCCTTGCAGCTTCTTGGTCAGGCTAGGCTCACTAACTTCTGGCTGTGATGAACATGATAGGTACCTATGCAAATTGAAAACATAACATTGCTCTTGAATTCTCCCCCTCTTGACCAAGACTTACCTTTGTTATATAGCTCTTTGGAGGAGGCTTGGGAGAGATTTTATATATTCTAGAGACCACTAGAGACTCGAATGATGTGAGTTCCTAGGACCTTGCCATGAAGATACAACTCATCCCTTGCCTATCACCTCGTAACTCATCGATTTTAGAAGTTTTATAGATCCTCGCTTGTTGAAAACTGGTGACTAGCGAGGCTCCTCGCTTGTTGTCTACTATGTGTTTCGTGAGGACCTCCAAAAGGGCTCAAATATCAGGAAAAAAGTGCATTATGGCTTACATCATCTTATGGATTCCTCTCTAGCCTATAGGGTGGAAATAAAGGCTATAACAGATTCCCCCTAATGTGTGAGTTCACAAAAGGAATGGATGGCTGAAATGCATTACAATAAATAATGTCCATGTGAGGTAGTGTGAGAAGAGAGAAAAGGAGTTTTAGAAGTCAAAAAAATCATGCAATCAAACACCAAGGATGAGAATATACATAGACTAATCCCTGAGGTAGACATACTCATATTTTGAATGAGCATGGATGCCAAACAATACACTGTGGATCCATGATGTGAAATGTTATACCATGGCCACGAAAGAATACACAATGGATCCATGCCATCAATAAGACCGTAGCCATGATAAAATACAATGTGTATCTATGTCATGAACTCAATCATAGCCACCAACCAGTAAAATGTGGATCAATGACACAACATATAGATATTAGGAAGAAAATGAGTGATCAAAATCTGGACCAGGGGTCAAAAATTTAGTACAAAAATGAAATTGTTCAGAATCACTTCAAAACGAATAGGTGTGTAGCCCTTGTCGTCACGAACCCAATGCACTTCGAACGGGGTCAAATAGACATCAGATGAGTGATATATCGCGATCTGTTCGATTTGCCAAACAGAGAAAAAAAATGTTGACTGTACATTATGTACAGTCCGTACAGGCTAACGTGGCAGGTGACATGGCAAGTGATGACGTGTCAATGCTAAGTTGGAAGTTTGGGCAAACAAGTGGTTGACTTAGATTTCAACACGTGGCATCCTTTTTGTCAAATAGGGTGGTGCCACATGGCCCAAACATGGGCTGTCATGTGGCACCATGTTAAGTTTGGGTGTTAAAAGTTTATGGAGTCTGTGGGGATCGAACCCCGGACCTCCCCCAATAGTGAAATGCTTTGGCAAAGTCCAAACAACCAACGCGTCACACTATTAATTCTTAACCATATTCCTTTGATATTGTATTTAAATTAATACCATGGTGGTGTTTAAAAAAATTAAATATGGATTTTGTGGGGTTCGAACCCCGGACATCCACATATGGCAGAGTCTTGGCAAAGGCCACCCAACCGGTGTGCCCATGGGTAGTTCTTAACACATATGTATTTAAACCTTTATTTAAATGCGCGCCATGTTATATTTGGAGTGGAGTCCGGGCTTAGGCTTAGCCCCAGCCCCTGGTTTCATATATGCGTGCATATGACCTTGCCTTACATGCTTTTGCGCGTGGATTCAAAACTAATCAAACAGTTAACACCCACACAACTGGACACTTGTCAAGCGCCCGTTCCACTTTGTAACTGAGCCCCAAAATTGCAGTGGGACGTGGCCATATGGCCCCCCATGCACCCAACACCTCCGTCCTTGCGGGCTCAAAATCCACTAATAGTGCTACATTTTGGCACCAATTTCAGAATGCGTGTGGGTGATAGGTTTAGGCATGGGAAACGCCCAAAAGCCAGGTTACTCACATAGGAGGTGCAAATTGGCGCACCAGAGACAACAAGCTTGAAGGAGGAAAATGGCATGAGGCCTAACTTCTTCAATTTTTGGCCAAATGAGGTGTCAAAAAAGCCCAGCTAGGGGTCCAAACATGTTCTGAATCCATTGGCACTATTTTCAAATCCATTTGGAGACTTCGTTTGCAGGTTTTTCTACCTTGAAGTTTCAGGAGCTCCATAGAGCTTAGGGCCACCATTGATGGAGGTCATGCTCAGATGAGCCCAAGTCTATTTTCTGTGACTGAATAGTCATTTTTGACTAATTGTTATGCTCTGAACACATTGGGGTAGGTTTCAGCTCCATTTGAGGAATTTTATAGGTGTTTTTTCCACAGGGAAGCTCATGGAAGCTTAAGGCCACATGTAGAAGAGGTCATGCTCGGATGAGCCATGTTCCGTTTTCAAAGATCTAATAGTCATTTTTGGGGTTTTTGTGTATTCAGAACCCAATGGTACAGTCAGTAAATCCATTGGAGTTGAGAAACAACTTGTAAAAGAATCTTTGAAAAACTAATCCTAGAGAGCCTATTCCATTGATGGAGGCTCAAGGAGATGTAGCCCAGTTGGGGGTGAACTCCTTTATCATCTTGTTATTGTTGTGAGTTTAGTGGTTTATTTGCTGCAAGTTACGTTTGCTGTGTATTTATTTAAACCACATATTTAACCTTTCAAAGACCTCACACATAAACACATAAAAGATGCATAAACTTGACACATACTTTCTCTTGCAAAACTATGGCATTGAGCAAGGTCCTGAAGTTTATATTTTAATGGAGTAGAGGGTGCTTGCATAGAAAAACAAGTTAGCCCCCTATTTTCAGATCAGGTGGTATCAGAGCATAGTTTTTCTCATGTGATTGCCATTGATAGCTAGAGATTTAGTTGTTGGTATCATTGTGCAAGTTTTGTGTTGAAGTTTGATATCTTGCAAGGATGGAGGAAGCTTCAAACACTAATAGTTCTCATACATCTTCATTAACCAAGTTATTTGAAAAAGATATGTTGAAGTCATTTGTAACCATGAGAGATATGGTGCAAGAGATGTGGGAAGATAGGAAGGAGAGCATTTTCCTTCAAGAGCAGTTGATGGTCGTGAAGGAGGAGAAACATCGGCTTCTTGAAAAGTTTCATGAGATTGAGACTCAACTCCATGAGGCAAAGGAAACCCTTACCAAGTACATGCATGAACATGAAGTATGTAATGTTGGTTTTTCTTCAAATTCCTCTCAAGATGAATTCTTTGGTGTTTTTGAAAATCACACAAGAGGAATAGCGTCCAAGTTATTGTTAAAAATGGGCTATGAATGTAGAGGGTTAGGCAAGCATGCACAAGGCCTTTTTGAGCCTATTTTTGTTGAGGAGAGGCCCAAGTATAGGGGTCTTGGATATGAACAGAAAGATGGATCATATTCCAAAGTTGAGGGGACAAGGGAAACAATTCCAAGAACAACTTTTGTTGCAAGTTCAATCCCTCAAGCATGCAAAGTTTGTGTTCAAGATGAATGCAAATGTATGAAACAAGAGAGTTGTGACAGCCATGAGGACGGTAAAATCTTTGTTGGTCTTCAAAAGAGAGTTGGTAACTCTTCAAATTCACCTCCTCAAGAAGGCAATAAAGGTGAATGTTCAAGAACTTTTGTTGCAAGTTCAATCCCTCAAGCATGCAAAGTATGTGTTCAAGATGAATGCAAATGTCGGAAACAAGAGAGTTGTGACAGCCATGAAGACAAGAACATCTTTGTTGGTCTTCAAAAGAGAGTTGGTAACTCTTCCAACTCACCTTCTCAAGAAGGCGATAAAGGTGAATGTTCAAGGTATATTTCTGCCTATCATTCAATTGCTTTTGATTATGTTAAGCATGGTAAATTTGCATGTAAAAATGGCATAAAAAGTCCATGTACATATTGTGGTTTAGATAACCATCATGTTTCAAGATGTTGGAAAAGATTGACCACATTCAGGAAACTTTCCAAGCAAAGGAAACTTGAAAAGAAGATGCAAAATATTTGCACTCATTGCCAGAAGTGGGGTCATCTCATTGACCAATGTTGGACATTGCATCCAACCACTCATCCACAACACAAGAAGCAGATGGATAAAGAGACTAGCAAGAATGGAAGAGGAGATTCCATCATTGATGTGGGTCAAGATGATTCACAAGAAGACGATTTTCAGCAGAAAAATTCACCATTGAAATGGCTTGTTAAGAAATGGTTAGATATCTTGAACAAGTAAGGCTTGCATTTCTTTTTTTGTAAGATTCACTTTTCAGCCTTATGTATCCTTTTCCGTTGAAAGTTTGACAAGTTGCAACAGTTTATCATAACTTGTATGATGCAAGTTTGCATGTGAATGCATTTCTTTTGAAGGCATTAATGTTGTTGCACAACTTCACCGGGAGGATGTAAAAGAGGGGTATGATACTCACTTATTGCAGCCATTTAGTTTTTCATTTCCAGCTCTTATGTACCCACATGTCTTTGGGTTTATGTACTTATGTTTGTACTTGGAGAGTTGAAGAGCTATGCACATGCATGTGATTTTGTATGTGTGTAAACAATGGACTTGATGATAGTTTCACTATGAGTGACCCATGATTGTAACATGGTTGTGTATCATGAATGTCGACTTGTCATTGGGAATGTCGATATGTTTCAAAGGAGTCTCGACTTGTGTCGATGTTTTCTAGACAACTATGTTGTGTCGATCATGTTTTATGACTTATGCTTAGTCAATGGTGTTTGTTGGCTTGTAAGTCGATATTGAGTACCCCAAGATGCAGGAAAATGCCATGTACTTTGATGAAGTACAAGATGCGACTGTTTTCTTGAAGAGAAAAAAGACTTTGTTGGCATCATTTTCAGTATTGTATCAAGTTTGTTTTCAAGATTGATGGTTTTCTTGGTTTGTGACAAGATGTCGCGGGAAAGGTTTTGTAGCCATTGTAGAGTGGATTGTGTTGATGCCAAAGAGTTCACAAGGGGGACTAGATTCTCAGTGGGAAGGCTGGTAGTCTTCCAAGCACAAAGAGAACAGTGGGTCAGCAGCAGCCAGAGAACAGTGGTTGAGGGACATAGCCAATTGCAGTGCAAGGCATGTCAAGGTACTTAGTTGATTGCCAAAAGGACCTTTCAAGTAGAATCAGTTAATAGAACTTGGAAACATAAGAGTATTGAAGCTCAGGAAGATAATCATCAGCTTTTGTGGGTCCAAAATCCTTTTATTGGGAAGGCGTGATTAGAATCTGGATTAGGGGTCCAAAATTTAGCCCAAAAATGAAATTGTTCATAATTGCTTCAAAACAAATAGGTACGTAGTGCTCATTGTCATGAACCCAACGCACTTTGAACGGGGTCAAACAGACATCGGATGAGTGAGATATCACGATCTGTTCGATTTGCCAAATAGGGAAAAAAATGTTCACTGTACAGTCCGTAGAGGCTGACATGGCAAGTGAAGATGTGTCAATGCTAAGTTGGCGGTTTGGCAAAATGAATGGTCAAGTTAAATTCTGACACATGGCATCTTTTTTGTCAAATAGGGTGGTGCCACGTGGCACCATGTTAAGTTTGGGTGTTAAAAGTTTATGGAGTTCATGGGGATTGAACCCTGGACCTCCCCCCATAGTGAAATGCTTTGGAAAATTCCAAACAAACAATGCGCCACACTATTAATTCTTAACCATATTCCTTTGATATTGTATTTAAACTAATACCATGGTGGTGTTTAAAAAAATTAAATATGGAGTCTGTGGGGTTCGAACCCTGGACCTCCACATATGGCAGAGTCTTGGCAAAGGCTGCCCAACTGGCACACCCATGGGTAGTTATTAACACATATGTATTTAAACCTTTATTTAAATGCATGCCATGTTATATTTGGAGTGGAGCCCGGGCTGGGGCTTAGCCCCAGCCCCCGGTTTCATATATGTGCGCATATGACCTTACTTCACATGCTTTTGCACGCGGATTCAAAACTACTCAAATGGTTAACACCCACACTGTTGGACACTTGTCAAGCGCTTGTTCTGCTTTGTAACTAAGCCCCAAAATTGTGTTGGGATGTGGCCATATGGTCCCCCATGCGCCCAACACCTCCATGCTTGGGGGCTCAAAATATGCTAACGGTGTGACATTTTGGCACCAATTTTGGAATGTGCGTGGGTGCTGGGTTTAGGCACAGGAAATGCCCAGAAGCCAAGTTACTCACACAAGAGGTGCGAATTGGCACACCAGAGACAACAAGCTTGAAGGAGGAAAATGGCATGAGGCCTAACTTCTTCAGTTTTTGGCCAAATGAGGTGCCGAAAAAGCCCAGCTAAGGGTTTTTGGATGTTCTGAATCCATTGGCATTGTTTTCAAAGCCATTTGGAGACTTCTTTTGCAGCTTTTTCTACCTTGAAGTTTCAGGAGCTCCACGGAGCTTAGGGCCACCATTGATGGAGGTCATGCTCAGATGTGCCCAAGTCTATTTTATGTGACTGAATAGTGATTTTTTACTAATTGTTATGCTCTGAACACATTGGGATGGGTTTCAGATCCATTTGAGGACTTTTATAGGTGTTTTTTCCACAAGGAAGCTCAGGGAAGCTCAAGGCCACATGTAGAAGAGGTCATGCTCAGATGAGCCATGGTCCGTTTTCAGAGATCTAATAGTCATTTTTGGGGTTTTTATGTATTCTAAACCCAATGGTACAGTCAGTAAATCCATTGGAGTTGAGAAGTAGCTTGTAAAATAATCTTTGACAAACTAATCCTGGAGAGCCTAGTCCATTGATGGAGGCTCAAGGAGATGTATCCCAGTTGGGGGTGAACTCTTTTATCATCTTGTTATTGTTTTGAGTTTGTTGGTTTATTTTCTGCAAGTTATGTTTGCTATATATTTATTTAAACCACATATTTAACCTTTCAAAGACCTCACACATAAACACCTAAAAGATGCATAAACTTGACACATATTTTCTCTTGCACAACTATGACATTGAGCAAGGTCCTGAAGTTTATATTTTAATGGAGTAGAGGGTGCTTGCATATAAAAACAAGTTATCCCCCTATTTTCAGATTAGGTGGTATCAGAGCATAGTTTTTCTCATGTGATTGCCATTCATAGCTAGAGATTTAGCTATTGGTATTATTGTGCAAGTTTTGTGTTGAAGTTTGATATCTTGAAAGGATGGAGGAAGCTTCAAACATTGATAGTTCTCATACATATTCATTAACCAAGTTATTTGACAAAGATATGTTGAAGGAATTTGTAACCATGAGAGATATGGTGCAAGGGATGTGGGAAGATAGGAAGAAGAGCATTGTCCTTCAAGAGCAGTTGATGGCCATGAAGGAGGAGAAGCACCAGCTTCTTGAA
>SNQJ01S0081145.1:21397-35515 GCA_010110895.2 Picea sitchensis
GACCGCTCCTATGGCAAAGCCACTTGCATCACATTTCACTTGAAATGTCTTCATGCAATCTGGTAACGCCAACACCGGCTGTTCGGTGATCTTTCGCTTCAACAAATTGAAGCTCTTTTCTGCCTCTTCAGTCCAATGAAAAGATTTATGTCTTTTCTTGACTGTGTCCATCATTGCTGCACTAATTCCACTGAAGTTCCTAATGAATTTCCTGTAGAAACTTGATAATCCATGAAAACTTCTCACTTCGAAAACATTTCTCGGTGATGGCCAATTGTTAATTACCTCCACTTTACTTGGATCCATCTTCAATTCATTTGCCGATATGACAAACCCGAAGTAAATGAGTTCTTTCTTCATAAATGAAGACTTACTCATGTTGATCAACAACTTCTCTTGATGTAGCTTCCTCATTACTGCAGCTAAATGCTTCAGATGTTCTTCTTTGGTTTTGCTGAAAATCAATATGTCATCTAAATAAACAATGACAAACTTACCAATGAATTCTTTCAGCACTTCATTCATCAGCCTCATGAATGTACTTGGTGCATTCGTCAAACCAAATGGCATGACTAGCCATTCGTACAACCCTTCATTGGTTTTGAAGGTTGTCTTCCACTCATCGCCTTCCCTCATGTGAATCTGATGGTATCTGCTTTTCAAATCAACCTTTGAAAAAAACTCTTCTCCACTCAAGCAGTCCATCAAGTCATCCAACCTCGGCAATGGAAACCTATACCTGATGGTTATCTTGTTGATGGCTCTGGAATCAGTGCACATTATCCAACCTCCATCCTTCTTTGGACTTAGTACCGTTGGAACGGCACACGGACTTAAACTCTCCCTGACCAGTCCTTTATCCAGCATCTCCTGTACCTGCCTTTTGACCTCCTCATTCTCCTGCGGTGTCGACCTGTATGCTGCTTTGTTTGTCAAACTAGCTCCTGGTATGAGGTCTATATGATGACTTATACTCCTCATCGGTGGCAATGAATGAGGTAATTCATCCACGATGATGTCAGCGAACTCTCCCAGCAGTTCCTGAATCTCATCTGGGAGATCATCCACTCTTGTGCTGGTCAAAACAACTCTCGGTTTCCTGACCACAAAGAATTGTGGATCTTCCTTCTTCTTCACTTCCACCAGAAGTTCCTTCCCACTCATGAGAAGTATCCTGTTGTTCACTTCTGGTTTCCCCTCCTTATATTTTATCAGATGTAACATGCGTGTTCTCCCATCCTTCTCTAAAGTGTACGTATTCATCTTCCCATCATGAACTACATTTTTGTCATATTTCCATGGTCTTCCTAACAATAAATAACATACATCCATAGGAATAACATCACAGAGAGTTTTATCATTATATCCTCCTATCTTGATGTCAACTAAGCACTGTTTAGTGACACTCACCTGATGTCCCTTCTACAGCCATGAGACTTTATATGGACTCGGGTGATCAGTTGTCTCCAGCTCTAATTTCTCCACCATCTCGGTTGAAACAAGATTGTCGGTGATTCCGCTGTCCACAATGACCTTACATTTCCTGTCTTTGGTCTTGCATGCAGTTCTGAACAGTCTGCTTCTCTGAGCTATGTCCTCCACCTCCTTCTCGGGTGTTAAGAGAAATTTTCGCATCATCAAATACCTTCCGTCTTCTGCGTCTTCTGTTTCAACAGCTCGCCTTTGTGCCTCAGCGATGTGAGCTTCACCTCGATCCTTTTTCCTATCTGGACAGTCAACTACTTTGTGTCCATTTTTCCCACATGTGTAACATGTGATGATTCCTCCTCTGCCTCTTCCTCTACCTATGGTACGAGGAAAAGTACTATTATCAGCATATCCTTCGCTCTGTTCTGCCTGTTGCATTTGTTGTTCAGCGCGATGGCCTCGCTGAGAACTTCCACCTCTTTCCATTCTGGTCTGAGGCTTCTTCCAGTCATCCTTAGATTTCTGGAACCTATCTTGGGCAACTAATTTTCCTCTCGGCTGGCTCTTGCCACGCCCTCGCTGTGCTGGCTTACGACTCCTTTTCTCTTCTGCCTTCAATGCCATCTGATACGCATCCTCAACTATTTGACAGTTGTCATGCTCATCTCATCCTGGATATCGTATCTTAAGCCATTCATATACCTAGAAACTTTTTCATCATCGCTCTCCTGATGACCTGCTCTGATATTGAGCTTGTAAAATTCTTCGGTGTATTCCTTCACCGTCATCAACTTCTGTCTCAGGTTCTGCATTCGCCTGAACAGTGTGATTGATAATCCCTTGGGATGAACTTTGCCTTCATTTTTGCAATCATTCGATCCCAGCTTTTGATCTTCTGTTTGCCTTTGGAACACCTATCTTCCTGAAGCTCGTCCCACCATAATGCTGCATGTCCCTTCAATTTTGTGACAGCATGTCTAACATTTTTATCCTCTTTGATATCCTCATAATCAAAGTAGGTGTCAAGAGCTCTAATCCAATATAGAAGCTCTTCCGTATCCAGATTTCCTTCATAGACTAGAATGTCCATTTTTGTCTTTGAACTCATCCGAGTGATAGCCTTAATTAACCACTCATTGGCTGCATCTTCGGCTGCAACTTCTCCTTGCTGTTCGGATTCCACTTCAACTTCGGAGTCACTCAGATCTCCAGCATTTGTTGTGCGCTTCTGCGTTGCTTCCATATCTTACAATCTTGCTCTAAGATCGCGTATCTGCCTTTCCATCTCTGGATTCCCTGTCAGCCTACCTCTTCTTCTCACATCCCTGTCTTCTAGATCAGGTGATTTCCTTTCTCTTCGGGGTGGCATGGTGAATTCCTCTTTTCTCTCTGTCGCAGAAAACAAAGAGTTAATTCCCTCGCTCTGATACCACTTGGTGAAAACGCGCCAACCAGGCAACGTTCGCTCCCACCAGAACCTTCCTTTTCCGAGGCCCGAAGAGCTGAAATGCCCTTCGAATCCCTTATCGGGACTTCTCCGCGCCCACAGGATGCTCTTTACGATATCCCTTTGCCCTCTCGAGAAATACGACCTCGCATGATCGCGAGTCTTGCACTCACAGATTCAAGTCTCACAAATCCCTGAATCCCGATGAGTATTTACTTCACGCCTCCTTTACTCTTATCGAGAATTTCCCCGTCGGAAAATTGGAAGTTACGACGTCAAAAAACACTTACCTTTCGTTTTCCTGATCGCCAATCCCCGATACCACCTATCCTCCACTCCAGGCATAACCTTGTCGATAAATTGCGTATCGGGTTTTCGCGATTTACATGGTCGATGTTCATGGGACCTTCCAACCCCGAACTCCGATATCCTGACACATGTTCTCCACTCAGCTCGTCGACTGCGCAGATATCGCGATTCGGGGTTTCGTGAATTCTCTTTTTGTGAGTCTCTCGTCAACAAGAACTCCAAAATACTGAACCACGAATCTTCACAATCCTTGGAGACGCGTCCTTCATATTAACGGCCCTGATTGCATCGGGAAATCGCAGATCGCGATTTCTATATGCTCGAGTTTCATGGCTCCGGAAACCCCGATATTTCGAACTCCGATTCTCCGGGATCGTTCGCCACATGTCCCTGTTGTTTGGACGGCTTTGATCCAATCGGGAAATCATGGATCGCGATTCCTGTATGCAAGAGTTTCTTGCCTTTGGAAAACCCGATGCTACAAACGCCGACTCCTCCAGATCTCCTGCCACGCGTCCTGCCAAGATC
Source organism: Picea sitchensis (assembly GCA_010110895.2). Lineage (NCBI taxonomy): Eukaryota > Viridiplantae > Streptophyta > Pinopsida > Pinales > Pinaceae > Picea > Picea sitchensis. Next base: position 25,110 of record SNQJ01S0081145.1, read on the forward strand.
TACAGTTGAGATCCCTTCTCGGGATTTTGGGACTTTCAAGGTCTTGATTCTCAGCCTTATGAAAACCCGATGATGCCAATATCCCGATGCCCCTCTGGGGCTCCTCCTCTGCTCCTTCGAGGCTTAAACCCTACGCAACTTTCCAAGATCTTACGGCTGACGGGATTTTCGCTGCTCTCCTCTACAAATCCTGACCGTCACTTCCCTTTTCTCACAGATTTCTTCAGAAGACTAAAGTTCCTTCCATAACCCACTTTCCAACACTTGCGCTTGCAATCTCTGCTCGAATCTTCCTCGACCTAAACCTCCTGGGATCTCTTTCAGCTGTACCAAGAAGGTGATATACCTCCTGAATGTTCTTACTCTGATTCTTTCAGAGGTATTTTCACACACTCCTTGCAGGAATCATTCAAAAACTTCCCAAGTGTTAAATCCTTCTGACTCTGCGCACTTCTTGCAGCAGCTGTCTTTGAATGAAATGCTCAGAATCGCAACTCTGAGGATTCTTCTTCAGCCTTCACCTTCCTTGCACGACTTCAACAACCCAAATAAACTTCTGGGCAAATGAGGACAAAAGTTAAACTACTGAACCTTCATCAATGCACTCCTTGCAAATGAATTCAACTGCACTCTTTGCAGGAATCTCCTGGCTCAAATAGAGAAACAATTGAAACTCATTCTATCTTTTCTTCAGACTTCAGTCAAAACATGAAATCACATGCACAGCATATACAAAGCAAATGCATAACCAGAAAACAAACATTCATGAGAACAAACACAATACACAGAGAATAGACACATAACCATGTATTTGAATCAGAATTTCATTCTATTAATTCAACCTCTATACATGGGTGTTCTTCACAATTTCTCTGCTTTCTCTTCTCTTCCTGAATGCTTTTGAATAATCTTACAATGATACAATGAGGGTGTCTATATCCGTTTTCCCTCCCGAACTCAAAAAATGTCTAATCTAGACTTAAACATCTATCTACCTGCATTAAATCTATTAAATGCCTCCTATCTATTTCAGACAAGAGTGTATGGCTCGAGGTCTGATACAACATACAAAAGGCGCTCCTTCGTAAAGGATCATTTAAGTCTTGCGCTACAATCCCAAAGCACTTTTCAAAATTTGGGTTTGTTTCTCCAGTTGATCCTTCGCTTGATGTGTTGGCTTGCTTGTGTATTTGACGATGCGCCTGCATCAGTAATCCTCTCTGACGAATGCATTCTCCATGATGCCAAGGGCTTTGGAGATATCAATAGGAATCGTTGCAACAATACTTTCCATGTTTCCCTTGGTGTATACTCCATTCGTAGCCAGAGGATTAATAGGACAATGGTTATCTCCATTCATGGTCATAACAAACTCTCTTGCCTCTATTCTCCTAAGCTCAGAAAGAAAATAAGATCTATGGTGAAGATAATCCCAAGGTCTGTTGGGACCAGTCAGATCGAAAATGATCATCCCTAATTTATTGGGCTCTGTCACTCCCAAGGAAGACAACATATCTTTTCTCTATGAGGGGAAACTCTAGAAAACCTCCATAGTAGACATTGCACAAGGGTTTTGTGCCACATCCTCCACAATGGAGTAATTTTGAGCATCCCTCATGTTTGGGTTATGGGAATCCTTTTTGAATGCACCTTTAGGGATGTGAGTCATTGTTTCTCCCACTATATTCTCAAATTGAAGAGGATTCAATGGGTTGGAGGCCTCTTTTCCCTTCTCAATAGATTATGGTGTTCCATAGTCACGAGTCTTGGTCGATAAATGAGCATCGATGTTCATCATGTAAATGTTCACAACTGGGTTGTTAGGATTAGGCGTGGGGGCTCCCTGACTTCCCCCAACTGTGCTTGTGGATGTAGAAGCATGAGCCATATTTTTCCCTTGTGGAAAATGGTTTGTCAACATGACAGGTTGTTGTTGTGCTATTGGCTTCTGGGCTTTCAAAATTCGAGGGAACATGTGAGCTAAGTGGTCTTCCATGAAAATATTACATAGAGGCTTCACCTTCCTCTTCTCGATTTTTACCTCACCAGCATTGTAGAATCCTTTTTATCCCCCTTACCCTTTTTTTTTTTCTTTTTCTTCTTTCCCTCAGCCTGCTGGTTAGCCTTAGGAGTTGTCGATTGCACACTGTATACATCTAATGTCTGGGTTATAGGGGTAGTTGAACTGGGAGTCTGGCTGGCCACAATATGTTGATTCAATAATTGTTGTAATTGATTAGATAATAGATTCGTGGACTTGCTTTGTGTTGAGCCCACTATGCCATCAGCATGGGGCCCAAACTCTTTTTTGGCCTTATCGAGAGTTGACTATGGCGCATTGGTTAAGATCTCGTAAATCATGCCAAACTAAGAGTAAATCATTTCCATATGTTGGGCTCTCATAATAGCCTCTTCCTCAAAAAACGCCTCGGGCGTTGCTACGTTTTTGGACACACAAGGAACCAAACACTTTAAGAACCACTCAATCAAGAACGCATAAGGGACCTTGAACTTAATCAATCTATTTTTTCACCGCCATTCATGGATATGATCCAATATATGTTCATCCTTAGTCTCCTCGAAGTTGGACAACAACTCAGTGCCGACATCGTATCTCACTAGCAACTAGAAATGATTGAATAAAACCATAGCCAGGTCATTAAATTAAGAATACTTCGAGTTGTTGAGCTCGATATACCATTTTGTTGCACCCCCTATAAGAGTGCATTGAAAAATGTGCAACTAAACGAAGTCGTCCTTCAACGATTTCGATGAGCACCACAAGTGAAAAGTAGTCATGTGATCACCTAGATCTTCACCATGCTTTCCCTCAAACTTAGGGATGTTAGAAGGAAACTTAGTCATCATGGAAGGCTAACGCAGTTCATGACAGATCAGGTCATTTAACAATCTCGACAAATTTGGAAAGTGCATGGTTTCCAGAAAGGTTAGTTTCAGTTGCAGAGTATTTACATGAAAAGAGGGACCTAAATTTTGACTAGCATCAAGTTTCCAGGAAACGTTGGACTATTGTCCAGGGTTTCAGTAGAAACTGTGGCCCTAACTATAAAAAGTAATCTGCAATTGTTTTTGCATAATCGACTAATTCTCAAAGTTAGATGACATAGCTTGCATAGGTATTTCCCCATATGTAGTGTTCCAAGGACCTTGGTTGGGGATGCCCCCAGCCGACCCTCCTGGCATAGGTACTGAACCTTACCTGGGGTTCCATTGAGTACGGAATGGATTTCACCCGACCGACATCCCTTGCGATGGAAACAATCCCTACCAAGGATTCCAAAGACCTTATGTGGAGTATGCTCATTTCATCACTCGCTATGAAGTAATGGCACCTTGCACAGGGTTTTGTTGACCAAAGTTGGGGTTTCACACAATCAAAAAATAAGACAAAGAAAATAGCTATTTCCAAATGCACCAAACAAAGAGAAAGACATTGATCCCACCGGCATTATGTATGATGAAGGTCCCAAACTTCCTCCATTAAACAAAATATAGTTAGCATTAGGCACGATCGACTTCTTAAACATGCCATCGAGCGAAGGGACGGGAGGAGGTATGTGACCCCCACCATAAGGAATAACATTGAATGAGGAAGTGGTTCCCAAATCATATCCTGGCAAGGGACCGTTAGATCTCCCTGCCCCTAGACTCATGGTTTGTTGAGTGGATTATGTGAGAACTGAGTTCGAGTCAAAACTGGGCATCCCATATGAGAAGAGAGAATTTGACATCTCCTGAATAAAAGGAATAGTGGTTGAATCCATAGAAGGAAATGAACCATTTCCTAAATTCGTTGGTGTTGGGACAACTGTGGTCCTGACAGGCGGAGGTGGGGGAGGAGGTATAATGCTCCCTCCAATGGCATCCGTAATGGGAGTACGAGGACTCCCTGACGAAGTAGTATCATTTTCTTCCATCATCGCTCGTGGAATAAAATGACGTTCAGAAGATGTCACCTCGAGAGGGACTATTTGAATTAGAAGCGGTTCCTATAAGTCAGTGATCAAAGGATTTTTTGGCCAGAAAAATTCGGTATCGAGGTCAGAAATGAAAGATTCCTCCAGTGCTGGAAAGTATCCTCTCGGAGTTGGATCGGGTATAGTATCTTGTGACCTGATTTCTTTGAATGATCCTTCTTGATCTATCCTATGCCTCAAAGGTGGAGGAGATGGCTCCAAAGTAACCAGCGACAAGCCCTGAAGCCTACGCGAATGACAGAGTTGTTGATCCTCCACCTTGTGAAATGATCAACTGACACAATAAGTTTTGGATAGCATGAATCATAGAGCACACACTAAAATTTCTTAAAGACAAATCAAGCAGTCAATTAACTAGTGGGAAGGAAAGTTACACCAATTGACAATAGAGAAACTTATCGGTGCAAGTGAAAATTGAACAAGGAAACTATAACCCCAAAGATTGATTCGACGTCCACCCTAGGTACTACACTATAACCCCACAGCCACATGTGTAATTTCGTAAAAATAGGAAACTATGTTGGTAGCTCGCAGTCAGTCACTAGGAGGGTACAATCGACAATCTGGTTGATCGTAATGCATAGGATAACAAGTTTGAAGCCCTTCAAGGGTGTCAAAATAAAATGGTCCAGAAGACAACTGAGGATATCGAATGGATTCGATATCCATGAGGCTCCATATTCAAATGAGATCAATATGATTCCCAAGAAAGACCCTCAATATACAATCCCCACTACGCTCGATCTGGCTTTGGATAGGTTATATCCTCTACCTTTCCTTATGCGATGTTGGGTTTATCCCCTATGTTAGAGGGGGATCCTGGCTAACTCTTATGATGTTGGAATTTAGACACTCCCTATCTCAGGCTCCAATGTTTGTTTTAAATTCCCTTGAAGAGTTTCCTCTTCACAGCTATTTCAAGCCCTAAAATTCTAAACTAGTCGGTGAACCCTACAAACAAAAAGTCTAATAGACTTAAAGTTAAGCATTAATTTTATGGGCTTGATTTATGAAAATGATGTGAATGTGAAACTAGTGGTGTTTGGAAGAGATGAAAAAAAAAACTTTAGAGAATTTATATGAAAAAGAAAATTAGATACTTCGAATTTAAAGCAAAAGCTTGTAAAATCTTTGTGAAAATCAACTTTTCAAATGAATTTTTCAAGATCTTATAACTGAAAGTTTCCTAAAAAAAAGTGATTTTCATTTCACGATGGAAAACTATTTATATTTTCAGAAAAGAAAGAAAGAACTTTGAAACTAAAACTCTTTTCTTTTTGCAAACAAACAACCTAGGCTACACTATCAAACTAGGTGCATAATTAAATGCAAAATTCTTTTTGATTTTTTGAACTGCTTTTACAAGAAAAGCCAAAGTAAAAATTATTTTTTGTTTTTCAAAGCATGAAACAGGAAAAAGAGAAAATAGAAACCAAGATTGGCATAGACCCTAGGCCAACTGTGTAAACACATAGATTCAAAAGAAACCAAAGGATGATCTAAAACTTGAAAATTCACTTTAAACCTCTATGGAAAACAAAAGAAAACCAAGAAAATAGTTGAAACCAAAATTTTAACCCAAGATAAGGCCACTAACAGAGACTTTGTAAAGTCTAATAAATCCCCGAGAAGCCCAAATCTTTTGTCAGGAAAGAGAAAAGCTCCTCTTTTTTTTAAACACCTTCAATACACAAAGACATGGGTTGTTGCACCGGCAGATTGTGTATGTACGTGGGTTGTCTACTATGCAGACTGTCTATGTATGCGGGTTTTCTACTTTGCAAACTATGTATGTACGTGGGTTGAGCCAAACTAGAGCACGTACACCTCTAAGATTTTTCAAAAAATAAAAAGACTTGGCAGACAAACTGGGAAGGGAAAGCGGGTAGGCACCTTGAAGGTGACCAGAGACCCTAAAATGACTCAGTAAACTTGATAAAAACTCAAAAGAAAATAAAGAAACCAATTAAAACCAAAACAACTCCCACTAAGACCCTAGAGAGACTCCCAAGTGGAGTCGCCAATTCTATTAGCAAGGAAAATGCCCCTATTACTATACCGGTTCAAAATATAGGTAGAGCATTGATATCCCTTAAAAGACAATCCTATTTCTAAACTACCCAAAACTATCTAAATAAAGAGACAAAAGAGAATAAGGAAGATTAGTAAGTGTACCTGTGGTCCTAACGTCCGATGTAGACTTCCTTCAACTTTTTAGCTTCCCGAAGTTGAACTGCAAGAACACTTAGGCATACAATGCTACAAATATACAACCTCTAATTATCCCTGTTAGAATTCATATATAAATGTAGATACATTAATCAATGAAGATATCAAGACGCAATATATTGGGACAGGAAAAGGATTATTTTATTCAAACTAAATATTAAAATATTGTACAACCTTCTTATCAGCGATGCTCCGTGAACTTGGTTCAGTCTCCTCTTACTGTTGCTCCAAGTGCATCATTCCATACTCACCTCTCACAATAAACTACTCTCTTTAGGAAAAGGGAAGGGATTGCATAAAGAGAAGGGGCTATATGGGGAATGTTGAGGCCAAATCTCAGAAAGGGTTGTAAAAACTTATGCAAGGAGGGGAAGAGATTTTGGTAGAGTTTATTTTTTCTAATGCTTGATGTTAGAATGGGACCTCAAGACATCCTTTTATATGACAAAATAATAGTTATTCAGTTTGGGGACGGGATACAATGGGTGAATTGGTTGGTAAACCCTCAATAGCCCGTAAAATCCATCGAATTCCTTGCAAATTTTTATTTTTTGAAAATTTTGGAGGTAAACGCGGGTTGTTTAGTACGAAGCTATCATATGTATGTGAGATTTATAGTATGAAAATAGTATGTGTATGCGATTAGTAGTGCAAAAGGGTGTGTACATGTTCCAAAAAATGTTTTTTTAAACAAAGATCCGCAACAGTAATTTGGAAAATTGTGCAAGTAGAAAATCCAATTCCATGTATGCACAAGTAGGGAATTTTAGGTATATAACAATATCTAGTGTGGAGTCTTGTCATCCAATGTTTATGAGTGTTATTGATTGGCCAGATAATATGCAATACCCATTGCCTCTACCCAAAAAAAAAATCCTAAACCGACACCACTGAGCATGCACCTTATTTTTTCCATCAACGTCATATTCATTTTTTCAAGAACTCCATTCTACTAAGGTGTATATGGAGTATTATTCTTCTTTTCTATACCACACTTCTTACAAAATTATTCAAATTCATTTTCGTAGAACTCTCCAACAAATTAACCTTCCTCAACACCTTAATTATTTTCTCTCTTTGATTCTCCACAAAAGCCTTAAACTCTTTAAACCTATCAAAGACTTTATATTTATTCTTGAGGAAATATGTCCATGTATTCCTTTAAAATTCATTTGTAAATGAGACATAGTACACATATTTCCCCAGTAATGGAACCAACACAGGTCCAAACACATCATTGTGCACCAGCTGTAAAATTCCCTCTACCCTTTTTGCACCAGAAGGGGATCTTACCCTATTCTTCATCCCATATACACAACGTTCATAGAAATCAAAATCCAAAGAGAGGTTATACATACCTTCAACCATACCTTTACTATGTAGTAGTTGAAATCCCTTCTCTCTGATATTCCGCAGTCTTTTATGCCACAACTTATCCTTTTCTCTAGAGACTGTAGGATTTTTTACTTCTTCGACTCCAATCTCAGGAATAATGGAACTATTACACCCATCACTAATAGTTCTTCCATGTAGCATATACATAGTCTAATATGAACTCCCTTCAGCAAAACATCCCTCCAGTAACACCATTTCTCCTCAAAAAATCCTACAGGTTTCTTTCTCAAACATTGTTTTTACCTCTGCATCATCCATTTTGCTTACATAAATCAAATTTTTGGCCAATATTGGGATGTGAAAAACACCAGGTAGTGTTCTAATCCTTCCATCCATGATCTTCAAATTGACTTTTCCTTTTCCTATGATTTTGGCTATCGATTCATCACCGAGTAAAACATCACCTCCATTATACTTTTCATATTCACAGAACCACTCCCTATAGGGAGTCATATGAAAGGATGATCCTAAGTCAACCAACCATGTCTCGTGATTTACATGTGTTCTTTATGAAGCCAAGTATACATCCCCTCCTTCCAAGGATTTTTTTTCTTATGTAAAGGAGAATCTTCAGATCCATTCCCTGTCTCAACAATTTTGGATCTACATTGCTTCTTGTAGTGCCCTTATTTTCCACATATCCAACATACCTTTACAAACTTTCCGAGAGATTTAGATCTCTTGCTTCAGGACTTAGATATACTTATTTCCTAGGGGTTTCCTCTTTCAAATAATTCATCTGTGCTATGTTCTTACATGTTCTGTTTCCTCATCTCCTCTGACAACAAGGATGAGATCACTTCATTGAAAATTAAAGTAGTTGTATTACTACCTATGGCCACAATTAGACTATCCCATGAGTATGGTAATGAGAACAGTAAACTAATACACTTGTCTTCATCATAAATATTAATATCAACATATAATAGATGACTTACCACAATATTGAGGGAATTCATATGCTATATCACCAAGTATTCATATTTCATCCTCAAGTTATATAGCTTCTTCCGCATGAAAATTTTATTTACCAGGGACTTATACTAATATAAAGTCCCCAAATTATCCCATAATGAATTGGTTTTAGCTTCCCCTAACACATTTAGTAACACTAAATCTGAGAGACACAACTGAATTGTTCTCTTCGCCTTCTGATTCAATTTTTTCTAATCTTTTGTTGATGCTCCTATAGGTGAAATACCTGGATCCACCATGATCCACTGATCTTTATCTATGAACATATATTCCATATTGAGCTTCCACAACTCAAAACATTTCCCATTAAATTTCTAAATCTTTGTTTTTGAACTGCTCATCATTTCTTTTCACCTAAAGAATCAATATCATAAACATTGTAACAAGGTTTATCAGACACAAGCCAAACCCTTAGCCACAAAGGAATCCCTCTAAATATAATAATTGCTATGATACCAAGTGTATCTTTTAACCTTGTACAATTAATTACTGCACACATATTCTTAATAAAATAGAAAATATACAATGGCACACACACACACATTACACATAGATTTTTACTACGGAAACCCAAACCGGGAAAACCAACACCCTGTTTAGATCCACACCTCTAATTTTCTATTTATCTTATTCATTGTTTACGATAAAATATACATATAGAATCTTGCAACATCCAAATATCTAATCCTTTCACCCATATTAGTTAGAAACCCTAAATCTTTAACTGTAACTAGAAAACCATCGACAAAAACCATGTGCCAAAAAACCACCAAAAACGAACCCCATTTTCTCCCATATCAGTGTATAGTACATGGGATCAATTTTGCAAAGAATATAACACATAGCCAACAAACATTAGGGTTGAAATATTCCTTCCTAGTTGATGCATGAGCATCCACACTTCATCAAACGAACCAGCGCGAGGAGAAAGAAGAGACAATTGGACAAGCCAGCAAACCTCAAATTTTGAATTCTACCTTGGTATTGTTGCGCCGCTGTTTAACTAAAGGCATTCAAAGCTGAGCGCACTTGTATTGTATTATGGATAGGAAGGCATTTAATGGTTTTAATGCTGTTAGATAGAAATTAGCTGTAGATTAGATAGTTTTTACTTCCAGGAGGGAAAACGAATATAGGCACCCTCCTTGTATAATTGAGATTATTATTCAGCATTAGAAAGAGGAGCAAGAGAGAGCAGAACAGAGAACTTGGGAAGAACACCTATGTACATATTGAATTAATAGAAGAAAGACTGTGATTTCAATCCCATGGATGTGTTTGATCTCTGTGTGTTGTTGATATTATTTTGTTGCATACTTGCTTCTTTATATGCTTATCTTCTATATGATGCATACGTGATTGCATATCAGGTTCGAAACCTGAGAGAATGAGGGAATAAGTTCCAATTGTTTCACTATTTGAACCAGGAGATTCCTTCATAGAGTGCAGTCGAATTCCTCCACATAGAGTGCATTGAGGAGGTTCAACAGTGAAGATCCTATTCTCGTCGACCAGGGTTGTGTTGGGTTATTCAAACCGTGCAGGTGAGTGCAGGTCGGATTGAAAGTCTCAGAGACGAGTCTGAGAGAAGGAGGACTGGACTGTTGTTGACAGGATTGCACAGGGTCTAGACGACTTAAAATCTTTGAGAGTTGTTGGAAGTCGAGCACCGAAAGTGCGTAAGAAGTCTCTGAAGGAGTCAGAGGAACAAAGCTCAGGAGGGATAGTTCCTTGCAAGTATCGTGGGAACAGACCCAGGTGGGGCGTGAACATAATAGATGACTTGAAATCCCTGTGAAGGTTTGCGAA
>SNQJ01S0081146.1:0-29877 GCA_010110895.2 Picea sitchensis
TTCAATTTAAGTGGGGTCGACCCCTCATTATCCCTTTACAAAATGTAATAAATGCAAAAAAAACATAAATGAGCCACACATGTGAGACGTCAAGCCTCCTTATGAAAGGAGGGGGCCTCCAAAGGCCAAGTGGCACTAATACAAAGTGGAATGGGGGAAAATGATGTCTCTCCCCACTCAAAACCATGTCATTCATCATCAATACCCCAGGTATCCACCAAACCCTACTCCATCAAACCCTAGAAGATGACATCATCACCAAAATAGGGCCAACGTCTAGGATCTGAGTGTTGCGTCCAATATGGAGGGAGTTTCACTTTGTCTCTGCAAGGTATCTAGTTGTATGTTGTTGCAACATCCCTGATCTAGTGGGTAAATAATCTCTAGGGTACTCGACCCAACCTATGGATTATATCCCATCTATGTGCCATCATGAATGAATCTGCTCATACCAAGCCCATCTGTCCATTGTACAAGGTTCCAAGGATGTGAGAGTTTATATCTGAGGGTGGTGAGTCACTGGATGACCCACTACTCTCCATCACACATACCAAGGTCAATCGCGTAATAAAGGCACAATGTCTTGGGTACAATACATGGCGTCCCTCAAAAGGAATAATATAGCATGCATCGAAACAAAGCAAAGTATAAGACAAGGTTAACCAGAGTTCATAAGAAACATTAGTCCTTAAAAGATTAAAAGTAAGTTGTAACTTAAGATATATTCCATGTAAAAAATTCACCTTAGTATTGTTGTTGGACTAAGGTGAATCGGTTACCGTGCTTAAATAATTATGCTTCTTTTAAACTCTTTGTTGAAGGACCCTTTAAATGATGATCATAATATTAGCAGAATAAACAGTAACATTAGTATCTGATCATATATGAGAAACGGAGACAGGATATTTCTGAGAGCCATGCAGTGAAAACCTCTTTTCCTTATATGATAAGTGGACGGTTACAATCTTTACATTATCATACATATGAGAACTCCAACTCATAATGGGGCTACAACCTCTGTTTAGCAAGAGATCTGACTTGTTTAGAGTGCCAACTCTACATTTTCTCTAGCACCCACTAGAGGAAGCACCAACTCCACAGTTTCTAGCACCAGCTAGAAGGAAGAACCAACTCCACAGTGATTTCAAGTACCCACTTGAACCTCACGAGGGATATGATCCTCCTAGAACCATCAGCCACCCACAGAGAATATAAATCTTTGCTTACAGAGCTTATTAGAGGTGATATAATGTTCCATGATGGCTTGGGCTTATCAACTGATGCAAACATTTCGTTGCTCTATACGCCTCATTGCCTTTCTTCTCTCCTCTCCCTTGTAACATCTAGTCTTCTTCTGCTTTTTATTCTCGCGTGTTCCATATCCATTCTCTTGCATAGTTCGCTTGTACTATTCAGGTACATTGCACTCTTCTTCTTCCTTATCACCTTTACCAACAACACTCCTTACCACCTCCAGGCGGTAGCAATGAACTAATCTCTTCTTTATGCTGTGTCTTTACCAAGCTTTTGTACCTTGTGGCCATTCAATTTCCATGCCTCTGCATGCATCCTCTCCATCGTTATCCTCCACCTCTCGAGGTGCTCTATCGATCATCATCGTGACTCCGGCTTCTCTGGTGGATTCATGCGTGTCGATTATCAGGTGTTATCTTTGAGATTCCCTCGACCTCTGTGATGAGACTTTTCGTCTTCTTTTAATGACGGTCCCGGAGCTCACCTTCTACATTCTGACCTCAATCCATACAGAGTTTGTCAATCGCCTCCACGAGTCGTTTTCATTCCACTGGAAGATTCCATATGACTCTTATGCTCCTCGGAATCGCAAGTCTCTTACATCCTCACGAGGTAGAAACCATCCAGTAGTTCTTGGTAGTTTCAATATTACGTTACAGCAGTAGCCCTCGATCTTGTTCAAATTCACCTGCAGATTTGGATTAACTCACGGGAAGTATTCGTTATTTTCCGTTTTTGCGCACTAACGCGGAACTTATGATCTTCATCAACCATGATCGGCCAGTTCATGATATTGATGAATCAATGGTATTGATCTCATCGTGATCTCGCAATCTCGCATCTCGCAATTCCTATGATCGAGGTTCTTGTCACTCCAAGCCGCGATAGGCGAGGCTCTGAGATGGAGCTCAAATCAGCGGTCCACGTTCTTGGTGATCCGATGGTCCTGATCTTCTCGCAATCTGGCATCACCAGCGATTCCTATGATGGAGTTTCTCGTCACTCCAACTCGCGATACGCGAAGCTCCGAGATAGAAGCTTTATGGTGCTCCTAATATTTACGCCCATAGCGTCCTCTTGATCAGGTCCTTGATTAAATGCGTGATCTTGCATCTCATTGTTCCTTTGACTTTCTAGTGTTGAGATGACAATCTTTATGCGTGTGATCCCGGCGAGGTCCAGCAGCGGTCACTCATGATCCGGATCTGGCCCGGTATCGGCTATACCAGCTACCTCGTGACCTGCTCGAGCGGAGGAACCCGATGTTTGGACTCTCAGCCTGCGAACTCGAGGTTAAGCGAGATCTCGATCTCTTGCCACCTGTCCCCTTAGATGGATGGATATAAATCTCTCGCCACTTCGTCGCTTCGTGACCTCGCGATTTCGTGACTTTGGACACCCAATGCTTGGGCCTTTATCCTGTGAACCCCAGAGTTCACGAGATCTCTCCAATATCTACCACACGTACTTCACAGATGGATGGTCTGATCTTCATGCCAGCCAGCGACCTCCGCCTCCGCGACTTTTTAACGCAAATCCTCGACTCTTCCCTCCGCGGTTTCGAGTTGGCTCATATCAATGCACGAGATCCTATCCTTCTCTTGGCTTCTCCTCCAAGTTTACATCCTTCTTGCGGAAGATTTGGAAGCTATAATTCCTCCACGAACCTGTTGTTCTGTTTTCCATCGATGCATTTGATCACCATCATCTTTATTGTACTTTCCATCAATGACAAGCATCTGCAGCTATCATTAAACGGTTGCCAACAATCTCTGGCATTGATGGGGAAACTAAGTCACCAATTTCTCCTTTGACATCAATGTCAAAGAGACTATGCTCCCCTAAACTATTCGCGATTAGAGATTTAGGAGGCATTAGATAATCACAATACAAATCTCCCCTAACAAGATGGACTCTTTAGGTATGAAAATAAATGACACCCAGCTTCTGTCCAAGATATTCAAACGGTGCCTTGGCTAGAGGCTTAGTAAATATGTCACACCAATTGTTACCTTAGTAGAATGTAATGGACTGAGCAGTCTAATTAGTGACACAACTCTCGGAAAATGTTATTTAATGGGAATATGTTTTGTCTTGGAGTGGAGGACGAGATTTTTGGATACTGATGACACTTGTGTTATCAAAATGAATTAGGATCGATGCAACATATTTTACCTCCAAGAATGCAAGTGTAGATCATCATAATACGTAGTAGCGAATTACTTGTTGACAATGTCTACGCCTCTGTGGTTGATAGAGATGGAACCTTGCTTTTACTAAGCGGGATACTTAAGGAGTTACCAGGAAGGATTTCCTCCAGCGAATTGCTTTTTTTCATCTACACAATTGGCCCAATCGCATCTGAATGTGATCAAGACTTTAGTTTACGGGATACCCGCCGGACCATAGAAGTCATTGTTTCTTTTAAGTGCAGATATCCTTTTGACAGCTTGCAAATGACTCTGTTTAGGAGCGATACGATCTTCTACCATTCGGTATGCATTATGTCTGTGCGAGATGTTGTGATGTATAGCGGGCTTCCTATCATTGATCGATATGAGCTTTGATCAACATCGAGTGAAACGTCATCTTTAATTGACATCCGGTTACCATGGTTACTGGTTTAGAATCTTCCATTTAGAGCCTTTTCAGCATTTCTCTTAAATATTTTCAAGCAAATAGAAGATCCCATGTTGGACGAGTAATTTGTAGACCAAGAGAAAATGGCAGTTCTCCTATCATAGACATTCAAATTCAGACTCCATGGAAAAAGCAAACCATTGTACCGATGAGTCCTTATTACATCCAAATATGATGTCATCTACATGAACCCGTTGAGAAACTCATTATCCTCTGTCTTAATATATGGAGTGTTATCAGTGTTTCCTCTCTTGAACCCTTTGTCTTTGAGATATGTTATCTGGTATGTGATACCACCATGCTTTCGGGGGCTTGTTTTAAACCATATGGAAATCTTTCTTCAACTTGCATACTAAGTCGGGGTTATAAGACAATTTGAAACACTCTGGTTATTCCATATAGACTTATTCACTTAAATCTCCATTGAGAGTGGAAACGACATCCATTTGGTAGACCTTAAACCTTTTAGTAAAGCCCGTAGAAACATTCTTATAGCTTCCTAATGTCTGGCTATGGGTGCAAATGTTTCACAATAATCCAGTCCTTCTATCTGAGCATGGACTTCTGGACTAACCTCTCTTTGTTCATGACAACTTGTCCTTGCTCATTCATCTTATTCTTAAAAGATCCATTTAGGAACTAATGACGTTTTTACCTTCGGTTATTTGAACCATCTCCCATGTATTATTTTTTTCTCAATCTAATCAAGTTCTTCATTTCATTGCTTTAACCCGATGATCAATACATTGTTGGCTTCATTAAAATTCTTGAATTCCAGCATGGATATGAGAGATATGAGGAATGTTGTTTTTTATTAGCTTTCTCTTAGTTTGTACCCCTTTTCAGCACTATCGATTATTTGACTTGCGGGATGATTCTTTTGAATGATTGGAGTGTAGTTGACCGATTTGAGTCTATCTAGAATTAATGCGAGTCTTCATCGATTCAGAGTCTTCATTTTCGATTCTTGGACGGCAATCTTCATCTTTAGGCTGTCTTACGTAGAGGGCGCTCATTACCCGTACATCCTCTTGTTGGAATTCCTTCATCAATTTTACATCAATACGATCAACCATTTTATGCATCCCTCTTGACCCATAGCATCTATATCCTTTATTGTTCGTTGGATATCCTAAGAAGATACCTTCATCATCCCTATCATCATATTTTTCAGGGTTCTCATCATTCTTTATGTAGCATTTGCTCTCAAAAATCGGGGAGGTGTTTGAGGTGGAAGGTCGTCAGGCTCATAGTTCATGGGGTTCTTAGTAAAAGCTGTGTTCGAGGTGGGCATTGTACAGCAATTTTAATATTGTTGTTAGCCTCCTATCCAGTGGGTTTGACCAATGTTCTTCTCATCATAATTGACCTGGCCATTTCCTTCACTGTTATGTTTTTCCTTTCACCTACTCCATTTTGTTGTGGGGTTGCCGAGTAATATTCTCTCTTGATCCATGATGTCCCTTAAAATTCCTTGAAGTTTCTTGACATAAACTCTCCTCCCGGTCTGATCTTACGCCTTTAACCTCTTCCCTATTTTGGTCTGGTTAAAGTGCCGAATGCTTCAAATTTTACAAATGCTTCAATTTTTCTTTGAGAGGAGGCTACCCAAGTAAGTGGGTAATCCGTAGATGAAATCAGCATGAAGTAGTTTTCTTTCCCTACTTCTTCTTGTCTTGATGGTCCACATAAAATCATTTGAACTAGTTGGGTGGTTTCTCTGATGAGGATATGGGCCTCCTTGGACTTAAGCGTGTCATTCTTCTTTACTTGACAGGGTTTACACATTTAGTCTTGGGGCTTTGATATTTTGGAAGATCTTTTACTTCCCGGAGGTTTTGAGTTTAGTTAAAGGATGAACAAAGTTTAGATGTGTCAAGTCTTCTATGCCATAACCGACTTTCATCATGTTTTCTTAGATGGCGACTACTTCTCTATTTTTCTTTGACACATACATTATTTTATGTTCATACCTTTATTTTCGCAATCTGAGTTTACATTTTATCTTCAATCTTTGGGTATTGAAAACTGCCTTTCATCCTCTGTCCACACATTTGAATTACGAAGCCGGATTATGTTTCAGCCCATCCACAAGTAGAACATCTTAGGATTTTCAGCACTGTTCGCCAAGCTCCACTACATCCTTTTTCCTTTTATTTTCCACAGACATCATTTCCAAGGATTCTGAGTTCGATTTACTTTCCTTGAAGTGATGAAACTTGCCTTTGTCGATCATGTGTTTGGAGCAAACCACTATCTATATACCAAGGTTTCATTTTCTTTGAGCAGATGATAATGCCTAATCCACACTTGTTACTTTCCTTCTTCTTCCGGAAACTTGACATTTTCCATGGAGATTTAGATCGGTTCATAATAGTTCATAAGCAGGTAGTCAATGAATTTATGTCAAAGTTATGACAAGTGTAGCATTCAATCATTATTCAATAAGTCAGGCTTATTGTTGCATTGTTGCTTACTTATTGACTTTTGATTATTTCTTTCCCTCCTTTGTTGTATGTGTCGAGACTTAATTTCGAAATTTCGGTATGTGAATGTTAGTTTGTTGTATCATCCTTTGTTGTGGAAGTATTTATTCATTTTGAAATCTTAATTGCTCATTTTCATAGGTCTTAAGAACCAATTTACAGCTTTGTGACGAAGTTAGAACAATAGAAGCGATGTCATAGAAAAATTCTTTGTACCGGAAAATGGATTTGTCTTCTTTGAATAAATTGATTTCTTTCTTGGCATTGACGTCTTTTAGTAGAAATAACATTGTTTCTTCGTTCTTCAGATTCAATCCTAGCACATTTTCCTTTACTCATCTTAGGTGGTTGATTGTCTTCCTTGTTTCTAAAGGTTTGTTATCGTCATTGAATACCGTGCTTTTGACAAACTTGATAGGTTCTTCCATCCCTGGCTTCCCACTGCTTGATCCCTCTTCACCACAAGAGCGGTTTTTAACTTGGGATTCCTTTGCTGATTCAGAATGGTAGTTAATCCTTATGAGGCTTTGATGCTTGATATGGTAGATTTTGATGATACAGTGCTTGGAATTTCTCCATTTCTTTCCTTGTTTTCACTGCTTCTTGTTCTAATGATTCACATCTTGCCTTCTTCGATGATTTATTTGTTTGTGAATCTATTTTCTTTGCCTCTTCAATTCTACTTTTAATTGGGACAAGGTCTTCATGTCGATTTTTCCTGTCTTTCTCGAATTGTTTTCTTGATTCTGTCTTTGCTTTACGATTCTTGATTCTTGGTTTGTCAATCTCTTCTAATGCATTAGTCAGTTCTCCTTCCATGTCAACCGACTTCTTCATCATCCCTCCATTGTACGTACTTTGATTATCATAATTCTCTTTGGCCATAGAGTGTGAAGTCATTTAGTTTATCTTCAATAGATGAATCATTATCCTCTTCATCCGAAGGATCATCATCATTGTTTGCACAAAGACTTTTCTTCAAAGTTATTCTCTTTAAAAGAAATTTATGTCTTTTGTATTTCTCCTCATCATCACAAGTCGATCCTTTCCTTTGTAGGGACAGCATTTGTTTGAAAATGACCTATCCTACCACCCGATTAAAACTTGAATAAGGCAATTTTTTCCTTTGTATTTTCTGATCCCTTCTTAGGTCTCTTCACAAATTTTTGCTTCAATTTCATCGGGCTCATAATCCTCATTCTTATGCGCTTTTCGTAGTAAAACTCTGGAGGTGGGTTTTTATTTAACTATTCTCATTTCATATCACGGTCAATGTTAGAAGTTGGTCCAATGCAAGGTTTTAGGATCATTAAGTTCTTCTATAGAGACCTTCGGGTTGAACCTTCTTTAGTTCAAAAAAAAACTTGAGATCTCAAGTTTTTTTTTGAACTAAAGAAGGTTCTCCAATTGTTTCACCAATTGCCTTCATTTCATTTACCATTCCTTCTACTCTAAAAAAGTATTTTCCAATGGTTTCAAATGTACCGGCTAAATCTTCGGCTGTTCAAAGATGTGTTATGTGGGTATGGATCATTTGCATCCTTTGCTTTCCTCATTTTTATTTCCATGGTGTTAATGAGTTTGTCCACATTTCTTTGGCGGGTTCCTGGATGCCATGGCTTTTCTGAGATTAATGGCTACAAGGCCCTCAATATGGGGTCATGGCCTTGGCATTGAAGCTAAATTCTAGTTTGATAAATGATCCTTATTAGCCTAGCACAAGCGGCACATGACAGGTCTCTACCATCAGGACATGCGTACCCTAAATCATTGTAGGTTCTCATTGCATAACTTTCGAGGAAGGTGAAGTTTGTTCCGGTAGACGGAGGGACTTATTGGTTGAGTTCATTCGTGAAGCGACATGTTTAAAGCTCTAGAATCTACCCATGGATAAAAGATGGGTCAGATCGTGCAATTCGTTGGACAGGTGAATTAGTTTTTACCTTGTTTAAACAATTATGCTTCTTTAAACTCTTTGTTGGGACACTAAATGATGATCACAATAATGTGCCTGTGTTTATTTCTTTGCATTCAGCATCAGTCACATATATAGCAGAACCGCAGGAGACGGATATTTCACAGCGAGAGCCCATCACCGAGGGTAAACCTCTTTTATTTATTGAATGAAGTAATGGTTCAATCTTTACATTATCATACGTATGAATTTTCAACTCATAATGGGGCTACAACCTCTTTTTAGCAAGCTCTAACTGAGGCATAACTCATGTGGGGCTACAACCTCTTTTGGCAAGGCAACTGGCGAGAGCACCAACTCTGTTTTCTCTAGCACCCACTAGAGGAAGCACCAACTCCACTGGTTTTCTAGCACCAACTAGAGGAAGAACCAATCACGGTTTCTCTAGCACCAACTAGAGGAGCGCCAGCTCCTGGTTTCTCTAGCACCAACTGAAGGAAGCACCAACTCCTGTGTTCAAGCACCTCGCCAGACCTCGAGGGACAATAGGTCCTCTAGCCTCAACCGCCGCAGTGGTCTTTTATGGAGCTTATACGTTGATGAAATGACCCGGCAATGGAAGCGGCTTATCGCAATTACGTTTCGATTGCTCTATCGCCTCGGTACGCTGCGCTCCTCCTTGCGTTATGCGGTCTTAATATAAATTAGCCATCTCCATTTCTCGCGTAAGTTCCTCTTAAATTGCTATTTGGATTTGTTGCCTCTTCTCCTTCTTCACGCAGTATCACCTTTGCAATGCTCCTTTCTACCTCCAGCGAAGTGACCCAATCTCTTCTCGTGGCGATAACATGGCTTTTGTGCACATTTTGCATTCAATGTTCTCCATGCCTTTGCATGCATGCTCTCCGTCGTTATCCTCCACCTCTGGAGTGCTCTATATGATCATCATCGTGATGACTCTTGACGCAATGCGGTGGTTTGCCCGATGTCGATTATCATTAGATTGTTATGTTGAGATTCCTCGACCTCTCTAGCGGATGAGACTCTTCGTCTTCTTTGACGGTCGAACCGCCTTCTCTGTTTTGATTCTGACCTCAATCCAGCACAATCAATGCGCCTCCATGAGTGCGACTTCATTCCAGCGGCGAATTTCCGTAATGACTCTTACGCTCCTCTGGAAATCACACCAAAGTCTCTGCGCATCCTCTGGTAGAAACCATAAATGGTTACTAAGCGGTTTCAGCAATATTCGTGCGGTATCCCTTCGATCTTATTCAAATTCACCTGCACTGTTGGATTAACTTTGAAGGGTATTGTTGTTATTTTCCCATTTTGCACTTTTGTTGCGAACTTATAATCTTCATCGACCATGATCGACATTCCATGATCTCGATGAATGAAGCCAGTCTGATCTCCACTCACAATCCTCATCTCGCGATTCTGTGATGGAGGTTCTTTCCTCTCCAAGTCGTTATAGGCGAAGCTTCGAGATGGATCTCATATCAATGATCCACGTTCTTGGTAATCCGCCGGTCCTGATCTTCTTGCAATCTTGCATCCCGCGATTCACGATGCGGTTCTCTTCGCCAAATCAGCGATAGAGCTCACGAGATGGAAATTTATGAATTGCTTTCCCCGATCCTTTAATACCGCGTCCCTCTTGATCCAAGTCCTTGATTAAATGCATTGATCTTGCATCTCATTGTTCCTTTGACTTTCGATTCGGCGGATGGCGATATTTCTGCATTAGCGATCAGCGAGATCAACGGTCCTCACAATGATCCGGATCTGACGGTTGTACTTCTCTTGCTACCTCGTGACCTCGTGACTTGGAGAACCCAATGTTTGGACTCTCAACCCACCACCACAAACTCGAGTTAAGTGAGATCATCTATCTCTCGCCACCTGTCCCCCCGGATGGATGGCTATAAATCTCTCACCACATCGCCGCCTCGCATCCTCGCGCCCCACGGCTTTGAACGCAATGCGCGGGCCTTTATCCTGCGAACCCAGAGTTCACCGAGATCTCTACGTCCTACGCCGCATCAACCTTCGCGAGGATGGGCGGTCGACTTCTACGCCATATGACGCCCATGGGCCCCTCGCCTCGCGACTTTAACGCAAATCCTGTCTTCCTCCACGGGTTTCGAGTTAGGCTCAGATCTAACGCCTGGGATCTATCCTTCTCTTCAGCTTGCTTCTCCTCCAAGTTTACATCCCTTCTTACTTGGAAGAATTTGACTCTGCGCTAATTCCTTACGAACCTTCTTTGTTCATGTTTGTCCATCGATGCACATTACAGTCCTGCCATCTTCTTTGTTGTACTTGCCATCAATGACAAACATCACGTTATCATTAAACATTTGCCAACAAGTATCCCCTTCAAGCATCACCATCCCATGACGATGTAGGTTGACAAGTTTAAGTATGGGAAAGCCTTCATCCAACCCTGTAGGTGTGTCACCTAGGCAATAAAAAGAACCGGAGTAAGGATAGGTCGAGGGAAGCATGAGAATAAAATGTCGTTCAAAGAGTAAGTTTGGGAGTATTATGGTTTTAGGGATTACTTCATGGCTTAGGTGTCGACAATCATTTATGGGCTCCTTTGTGGAGGGTGCTTGTTTTTGATTTACCACTTTCATAAGATGTTATTTTCCAAACCCCTTTATTTGCCATTTTATTTGTCCACTTATCATATTTGCAAGTCCCTTTTTAGAAGGTTTCAATCTATAGCATTGATATTTGGGGTAAGGGGTGAGCATTGAAAGGGTAGAGCTCAAGTTTAGAATGGATTTTTGAGTCCTTTGTTATCGATCCTTTATTTCTTTAGCATCATTTTCTTATTATTTTGATAGTAGCAATTACCGAAATCAAGCTCTGTGCCTTCATCCCTCTTCTCATGAGAGAATAGAACATGACCCATTACCAAAGAAGTTTGAGTACACTATGAGGCTCCATGATGGAAAGTGTTAAATTATGGTGGGGAAACAAAGCGTTATATATAGACTAATAGTGCCCTTTTCCACAGGCAATGACAACATGAGACAGCTAGGGCACATAATTTGAACACCAAGGTGAAACAAAGAAACCGACATAGTTTCCCAAACCAATGATCCATTATCCAAATTCAACCAAAGAGCCTCATTCACATACTTAATAGATTAAGCAAAACACTTTGCATGGAAGAAGGACTAACATACCTCATGAGTGACGATGTCTTACCATCTCCATACTCTAGGTTGCTTGGATTTGATGAGCCTTCATAATAGTACCCCTTTTCCCTGGGCAATGACAACATGAGACTAGGGCATAGAAGCTGAACACCAAGGTGAACAAAGGAAACTGACATAGTTTCCCAAGACAATGATCCATTATCCAAATTCAACCAAATATCCTCATTCACATGCCCAACAAATTAAGCACAACAATTTTCATGAAAGAAGGACTAACATACCTCATGGTGACGATGGCTTACCCTATCCCATACTCTGGGTTGCTTGGATGTGATGAGCCTTGGTTGACCTGTAGCTCTAAAGGTGAATGAGGGGGGTCGTTGGGCTGCCATATATGGACATTTTTATCATCATCATGTTTGGGATCATGTTCTCCATTGCAAGCCATGAGACATGATCTCCTTTAGTTACCCCTAGGCATGGGGGGGTAACATATGGATCCAACATGGGGATATGTCCTCACCATAGAGCACATGAGAACCTCATCATATTTGGTTGTCTAATACCTACAATCATGTTCCCACTTCAAACTACAACACCCTTTAGAATTTTCGTTCAGTGGATGTGGTCCATCGAAGTTAGTGATAAATCCAAAACCATGTTGAAAAACAAAAAAATCACTAAGCTGCAAAATTATAAAGAAATGATATTCAATGATTAAATCAATTTTCCTAACATGTATTCATTATGTACAAATGAGAATGCAATATATTTATATACAAATTAAATGCAGGATTCAAATTCCCTACCTAAGCTACACTAATCTATGTTAGTTAAAATGCTAGGTATAATCATATGACTAGTGAAACCATCCCAACATTGTATCATAATGTCTATCCTTGTGCTTCATCAAAAACAAAAATAAGGATAAGTCAAGCACAAAATGATCATGAGTCCGGACATACACCATACTATAACAAGTCATAAAATCCAACTCACAGAGGAGAGAGGGAGGGACAAAGTCATGTAAGGAGGAATCACCACAACCCTACCTCATACATCCCAGGACAAGGCCGGAAGAATTAGACAAAGGTAGATCCTCATCTTCAGCTACAAATCCATCATCCAAAGATCGAGGAGAAGGGATTATAAGGAACCTAAGGAGGAATTTGAGGTTGTTTATGGGAAATTAGAGCGTAAGGTAGGGTAAGGGATGAAACAATGCCTAGAGAAAAAAAATTCTCCCAACCCAAGGCTTGTTGGCCTTGTGTGTGAAATTTAAAATGCCTACAACAAACCATAGGTTGAAAAAAACTATACCCTACAGGCCAATGACTACCAGAAGGGAAACTCCCAACCATATCTATAGAAAAAAATCAAGATGAAAAGGGAGAAGGATGGAAACTCTCATCATAAAAATCCTTCTCTCGAAAAGTCATGGCCTCATATTCATCAAAGTTAGAGCACACCAGTGGTTGAAAATATTCTTCGTAGAATAAATCCAAGTGCTCAAAAGAGTATGTATTAGACCCTCTTGGATAAGACCAAAAATCATCATGAGAGTGCTACAATAAATCATATCTGGGTGATCAGAACAAATCTGTAATCATGTCATCTTCATGTTGCCAAACATCTAAATCGATAGCAATCACATTTGGTTTTTCTAAGGGAAACAATTGAAAACGACCTTCAATATCATAAATGGGATCTCCAATACCATAATACATGACATCCCATTTACGTCTCCCAACATGTATACACTCACCAATGTTTTTAATCACATCATCACTTTCATTATAGCATGTAGGGTCTTAGTAATGCATCCAAGGGTTCCTCTAACACATCTTCACTTTTTGAATCATGAAATGAAACAATATAAAAAAACCTGGAAAGGAGTATAACTCACCATGTCCTATTCTTCATGTGCAAGAGGAATGGAAGCTTGGTTGACTTCATCAAATATAGGAGAAAACACCAACACTTCTTCTTCATGAGGAGCCTCTTCGTGGATTAGGTATTCAACATGGTGTGTTTCATCAAAGTGTTCTTCTTCGACATATTCACAAGGAAAATCATGTTCTATCTGGTAATATTCCTCATGATTCACCTTTTTGTGCTCTAGTTATCTAATCAAATCTTCGTTGTCTTCAATGGAATCATGAGATGATTCCTGCTCATCTTCAAGGGATTTGTATACCTATTCATGAATCTTCTCTTCAACTTCTTGTTCGTTAATGGATTCTTCATCTTCCTCAACAGGAGTAGAAAATAACCCTTACTTTGGAGTTCCACCGTGAGATCATGGAGAGTATATTCATATCTTTGTGTCCTCAGGGCCCATATTTTGAGGAATTAATCGATGAATATTGTAAGAGAATATATACTCTTTGGATTGAGAGTATGCTTAACCCAGTCCTTTTATCTTGTTTCCATAGATAGAAAAAAAAATATTATCAACACATCTTTATGTGTCACATATATCTTTGAAACATACTTCAAGAAATTCACAACATTAGTAATAGCCAAGGATGGGTGTCCATCAAATTTTGGACAATTATTACCCCAACCTGAAGAAAATTGATTTGGGTATCCTGAAACATATTCAATATCCAAGGAGGGAAACATTTTTTGAAGTGACCATGGTTCCATAATTCCACTACTTGAGAACATAATCTTACAGAGTTGAGAGTAGGATGACAATTTGGAATATGTCAGTGGAGTCTCCAAATGACATCCCTTGGATCATCAAAGGAAGGTGAGGGAACTACCCTTAGTGGAGTCACCAGGTAAACTTGTAAGCTAAGGGATTCGGGATAATTTTACCAAAGATATGTCATGAGGAGAATGATTCAATCCTTCCCGAAAACAACGCCAAAATGTTATCACATGATTTGTACTTGTGCAAATCCCACCACAATATATCCAAATCTTGCGTAACAATGGAAGAAACTACCGGTGTCACCTTAGTAGGATCTTCCCTCATTTTAGTGATGGAAGAGCTCCACCACCAGGGATGCTTCAACTGGTGACCTCAAGGGATCAAATATAAAGTTTAGTAGCCAAACCTATTGCCTCCTATCTTTATCACCGATTAGTTGGTCTAGGTATAGGAAGGAAATAGAGTTTGTGAGATAGTTTTTTGTACCTGCTCGGAACAAGAAAACTTTGCAACATGTATATAAAAATTACCAAGCTAAAGTATGAAACAATAACATATTAGGACACTATACAAGAGATATTGCAATGGTTGTTACAAATTTACAACAATAGATAGTCATATAACAACAATAAATTATTTGTAACAACAACAATAATTAGTGTTAAAAAATACAACAATTGGCCATGAAAAGTAAGCAGATAACCAATAGAATATTATCCAATTGTTAGAAGTGATTTTTGAGTGAGTTAAGTTGCCTTTATACAAGTGTATGCAAAAATTTAATGTGGTTTTAGATGGTCGTAGCAAACTTTTATAACAACAGTAAAGAATATAGTGAGTTTTCTAGGGTTAGAGTTAGTAGAGTTAGTAGACCACTTGAGAAATTTGGAAAAGGGTTTTTTATCAATCACTTTCACCACAAGAGTTGCTTCTAGATTAATGCCTTTACCATTCTAGGGCTATGGAGTCTTGAATACATCCAAGCTTCAAGGTTGATCTAATTGAAACCAAGAGGTAGAGTATAAACCCTAAGGTGCAAGCACATTTGGGCCTTAGACTTTAGACTTTGAGGAGAAGGACGTCTAGGGTGCAAACACTTTTGGGCCCTAGATATTGTTTCTCCCTTCTTATAGCTTCAACTAGGTCAAATATCAATTGTCTAGGGATAAAATCCTAAAGTGCTAGCACTTTATGGCTTTAGGGTTCTAACCCTAGCAAGGGCAATTCACAAATTTTGGACAAGTAAAACTTTTTGACAGGAAGAAGCAGTTATGTTCCTCTCTTAGGGTTTCAATATAGCAAGACTTTTTGCAACAAAATAACAATTCCACCATTTACATTAACAACATATCAAATAATTGTAGAAAAATACTTACTTCAACCAAGAAACCAAGAGCATTTAACCCTAATTCTAGAAATATCCATCCAAATTCAACAAATCATCCCCAAGAGATCCATGCATGAGAGAGAAAGACCAATAACACCAAAGGGGTCGAAAATTTCAGAAGTACTCCTCCAAATTGCGATGCAAAGATGATGATAAAATGAAATTGAGCGCTAGTTTTCTTATATGAGTCTAGCACTACAATTTTTCCACATAACATAACATTTGTTCAATTTAAGTGGGGTTGACCCCTCATTGTCCCTTTACAAAATGTAATAAATGCAAAAAATTCATAAATGAGCCATACATGTGAGATGTCAAGCCTCCTTAGGAAAGGAGGGGACCTTCAAAGGCCATGTGGTACTATTCTAGTGTGGAGTGGGGGAAAATGATGTTTCTCCCCACTCAAAACCATGTCATCCATCATCAGTACTTCAGGTATCCACCAAACCCTATCTCCATCAAATCGTAGAAGATGACATCATCATCAAAATAGGGCCAACGTACAGGATCTGAGTGTTGCGTCCAGGATAGAGGGAGCTGCACTTTGTCTCTGCAAGGTATCTAGTTGTATATTGCTGCAACGTCCCTAATCTAGTAGGTAAATAAGCTTTGAGGTACTCTACCCAACCTATGGGCTTCTAGCCCATATGTGTGCCATCTCATACCAAGCCCATATTTTCATCGTCTAAGGTTCCAAGGATGTGAGAGATTATGTATGAGGGGGGTGAGTCACTAAATGGCCCACTACTCTCCATCATATGAGCCAAGGTCTTGCAATAAAGGCACAATGTCTTGGGTACAAGCCCAAGACGTCCCTCAAAGAACCCTTTCAGAGAAATTCAAAACAAAGCAAAGTATAAGACAAGATTCACCAAGATTCATAAGGTTCATAAGGTTCGGTCCTTAAAGCATGAAAAGTAAGGTGTAACTTAATATATAAGCCATGTAAATAGTTCACCTCAGTGTCCCCTTCAAGCATCACACCTGCCCAGGATGTCATGTGAGTTGACAAGTTTAAGTATGGGAGGGCCTTAATCCAACCCATTTAGGTGTGCCACCTAGACAAAAAATAAAATAACACATGTAGAGGGATAGGTTGTAAATTCTAACCTTGTACAATATCTACTGCAAACTGATATTCAAAAAGAACAGAAAATATACAATGGCAAATACAAACATTACACAGAGATTTTTCACCTGGAAACCCAAACCGGGAAAACCAGCATATATTATATTCATACATTATATTATTTATTGTTTTACAATACAATATACATATAGAATGATCATCCCAAACTAATAGCAATGACTGGATTAGTCCAAAACCCTAATTTCAACGAATAGAAACCATGCGGCAAAAACCATGTGCGAAAACCACCTAATATCATGTGGTCGCAGAAATATGTAGATCCGTCGGGGCGCCAATGAGCGGGAACTCAGCTACGCAGGGGTGGCCTAGCTGACCCCTCCTAGCCCTATGGCGCCCGTGGTCTCAAACTCTTTGCTACTGGGTACCAAAGAATATAACACATACTAACATTCTCCCTTGTTGTTTTCTTTTGCACCGCGAGTTCTGAGGGGTTACATAGTCAACAAACCAGGGAAAAAATGCCCATGGATCATCTACACAAAGAGAAATTATCAGTGCTCATAGATTTTTTAATGAATCTACAACATTATTCAAGTGTACAACCATCAATGATACTTTCTTTTCTTCAATCGTCTCTCTTACAAAGTGATATTGAACATCAATGTGCTTTGTCTTTGAATGATAAAAAAGGTTCTTTGCCAATGGGGAATTGCACTCTGAGTATCACACTCTATCCTTACATCTTCTTGTATCAACCCAATACCCGAACTTTAATCTTTGTAATCATATCGCTTCCTTACTTGCATGAGTGGGCATGTATTGATTCTATAGTTGAAGTGCACTCTGACTGTCTTTTGCTCATCCAGCTTATTACCAAGCGGGTTAAACACATACGAAGCATGGATCTCTATGATCCAAATCTGACCGGTCTGCATCCACAGAAGCCATGTATATGACCCTCTTGTCAATCCGAGGTCTTCCTTGTTAGCTGTCCATAGCTTCATGATTGCACAAATGCAGAAAACCCTTTTTCTTGTTGTCCAATGCTCCTTCCACGGTTTTGACATATACATGCTCAAACTCCTTGCGTATTACGATATGCAGTCTGAAATGGACCATTGCATACATCAAAGTATAGTACTTGCATATGGAACACGAGACTTGTCCTCCTCTTCTTCATGTCTTGGGACAATGATCCATGAGATAACTTTACACCAACATGAATGAGGACCTTAACGGTTTACTTTACCGCGTATTAAACCTCTGCAATATTGTCACCGACGTAATTTTCTCTGATTTAACCCGAGTTTCCTCCTTTTTCGATCTCTTTTAATTCCATGCCCAAAATGAAATTTGGAACACCAATATCATTCATGTCAAACTTAGAGGACAACCAAGTTTTCACATCTTGGATAATCTCCTTGTTGTTTCCTATCAACAACATGTCATCCACATACAAGACCAAATAAATCAAATGATCTTGAATTAATTTAGAATGCGGTGATCATAACACCTTCTTGTGAAGCCAAGTCCGACATATAGTATCAAATTTTTGATACCACATCCTTGGTGATTGTTTTTAAAACATCTGAGGGACTTTCAGCTTGCATGCCAACTCTTACTTTCCCTTTTCCTGGCTATTAACTTATTACGGTTTCTTCATAAAGATTTCTTCTTCGGATCCCATGTTGGGGAATGTTGTCTTCACATCCTCTGTTCTATTTCAAAATCCAAATCGGCGACCTTGGATAACAAAGTCTTATAGAGGTTAACTTGGAAATATGAGATTTTTTTTTTACCAAAGTTAATTCCCTCTACTTTGGAATAACCCTTTGCTACTAATCGGGCTTTGTATTTTTCCATTTTTCGCATTCAGCTTCTTTTTAAATGCCCATTTTCATTTGCCGATGGAAGCTCTTCCAATTAGCAACTCCACCCTTTCGTCCCAAGCCTCATTATTATCAAGGTCCATTTCTTCTTCCATGGCCTTTTCCAGATATTTCCATCCTCTGAATCCACTGCCTCCTTGACGGTTCTAGGATCATCATCGGTAATAGACAAAGCAAAATTTGAGCGAAATCAGATGGACTATACCTTTACGGTAGCCTTCTTTCTCAAACCTATCTTCTCAATACCGGAGTATGGGGATCTTCTTCTTATTATTCATGTTCTTATGTAGAAATTACGCTGTCTGTCATCTTTTAAATCAAACTCAATTTTCTTTGTTTTTTTCCTTACTTGGTAGGACTTCTGTTTAACAGCATCCTTCATTCCTCTAAATATTTTATCCGGTGTACACACTACCTTCTTAGTTTTTGGGTTAAAACACCCAACCTTTGAGACCATCTTTATATCCAATAAAGATACATTTTCTATCATTACACATCCATCTTCCTCCTATTTCCCTTTGGAACATGAACATATTCATAGCGACCAAACACAGCAAGATGTGAGGGAAGGTTTCTTATGATCCCATACCTCTTGTGGAGTCTTGTCACCCAATGTGATGAGGGTGATTTGTTGACTAGATAACATGCATTACCCACTGCCTCTACCCAGGATTATTTTCCTAACCTGACACCGTTGAGAATGCACCTTTCTTTTCCATCAGCGTCATGTTCATCCTTTCACGCAACTCCATTTTGCTGAGGTGTATATGGAGTAGTCTTCTAAATTCCTTTCTTGCACTTCTTACAAAAATCTTCAAATTCATTCCCAAAGAACTCTCCTCCATTATCTTTCCTCGGCACCTTAATTCGTTTATCTGTTTGATTATCAACAAGAGCAAACTTTTAAATGTCAAAGGCCCGGATTTCTTCACGAGGAAATATATCCAGAAGTTTTCCTCGAGAAGTCATCTATAAATGAGACATAGTGCGGACTTAATGATTGGACCCGACCGGTCAAAAACTTTATCATTAATGAACTATTTACCGTAAAATTCCTTACGCCCCTCGTTGCGCGAGGAGAGGTCTTACCGTTACGCTTCCCATGAACCAATGTTCACGTAAATCAAAATCCAAAGAGCAACTAGACATACCTGGCCATGCCTTTGCGAAGTGACCGAAGACCCTTCTCTCCCGATAGCGCTGATCTTTGTTCTGCAACATAACCTTTTCTCAGTGTAGGATTTCTTTTCTTCTTCAGCGTCAATGATACTCGGGGAAGCAATGGAGTTAACCACTTGTAACTTAATAGTGCTTCCCTGAAGTAAGCTTATCTGTGAGTTCCACATTGAACTCCCTCATCAACACCATTGCTCCTCAGACCATCCAACAAGTTCCCTTTTCAAAAATTAATTTTACCCCAACATCTTCCATTTTGCTTACAAAAATCAAATTTATGGCCTTTGGATATGTAGAACTTACCGGCGGTGTTACAATCCTTCCATATATGAGTCTCAACTTGACCCTTCCTTTTCATATAATTCTGGTTGTCGAATCATCACATAAGAAAAAATTACCTCCATCCCCATACTTTTCATATTCGTAGAACCACTTCCTGTAGGGAGTCATATGAAAGAATGCACGGAATCAATCAACCATGCCTCATGATCACCGCCAACTGCTTGGTAAATTACCACATCCCTCCTTTTTCCTTGGAGGTTTTTTCTTCTGTCGAAGAAGATTCTTTAGATCCCTTCTTCTTTTCAACTTTGGATCTACACAACTTCTTATAGTGCCCTTCTTTCCACACCTCCAACAACCTTCGAAACTTTCGGAGATTTAGATCTACCATAGACTTAGATCTCCCTTGAAGAGATAGATCTATTTCTTTCACGGGAGCGTCCTCTTGCAAATAATGTGTATTTTCTCTGTCCTACCATATTCTTCTGTCTCATCTCATCCGACAACAGGCCAGAGACCACTTCTTCAGGCTTCAGAACTTGTATTTTACCTATGGCCACAACCCGGACTATCCCGCGAGTGGTAAAGAACACAGTAATTGATACATTTATCTTCATCGAAATTTTAATATCAATAGATACTAGCTGACTTTCTACCGGTGAAGGCATTCAAATGCTTTCATCCGCGAGTCTCCATCATCCTCAGGGGTTCAGCTTCTTTCGGAATGGTTACGAGGGGACTTAAGTACATTACCTTCCCCAACTTTTCAAGTAATGTCGTTGGTTGTAGCTTCCTCTACGACACATTGATATCTTGGAGGCTCGGAGAACCTGGTCGGGTGTGCTCTTTTCCTTCCGATCCATATTTTTCTAGTCATTTGTTGAATTTCTTGTAGGTGAAGTACCTAGATATACCATGGTCCACTAATATTTGTCCACCAAAGATCTTCCATCTTGAGCTTCCCTGGCACAAGATTTTCCCATTAAACTTCTCGATCTCCATCTTGGAATCGCTTGCCATTTCACTCATTTGAAAAAACAATACCGCAGATCTCCCTCTATAACAAGGCATATAACAGTCCTGAGCCAAACCCCTGACAACAAAGGCATCCCCTAAAGTAATGAAGCTCGTTACCAAATGTAAATTCTAACCTTGGCACAATATCTCTTTGAAAGCGATATTCAAAGAGCGAAGAATGCGATGGAATACAAGCGTTACAAAGATTTTTCTGCAGAGCTAAATAGGAAAACCAACATATATTATATTCAGCCATTGTGTATTTATTTTTTACAATGCAATATACATATAGAGACTTGTGGCATCCAAAACACTAACCCA
Organism: Picea sitchensis; assembly: GCA_010110895.2. NCBI lineage: Eukaryota > Viridiplantae > Streptophyta > Pinopsida > Pinales > Pinaceae > Picea > Picea sitchensis. Next base: position 21,290 of record SNQJ01S0081146.1, read on the forward strand.
ATGACTGGATTAGTCCAAAACCCTAATTCCCTTGCTTAGGAAATAGAAAACCATGGCAAAAACCATGTGCGAAAAACCTAATATCGTAGCCGAGGTCCGGTATATAGATCCGGCGGAAATATGTAGATCTGAAAAAAAAAAAAAAATGGTAGCGAACCTACAGCGGAGACACTCATCCGCTACTACTCGTGCAAAGACCTCTTACAACACCAACAAAAATCGGGGGCGCTGCCCCCGAACCCCCCTGCGTGCCTGGCGCAGACACTCATACACTACTACTCGTGCAAAGAATATAACACATACCCAACATAGGTCCTTAGGGAAGCAGGAAATAAAGAAACCCTTCAAGAGTAAGTGTGAGAGTGATATGGTTTTAGGGCTTACTTCATGACTTATGGTTCCATTTAATCAATTTCTATGAGCGTCTTTGTGGAGGGTGTTCAAGTCGAAGCTATAAGGCTCCAATACCAACATTTCAAATATTTGTGGAGGGTGTTCATGTCAAAACTATAAGGCTCCAATACCAACATCTCAACCTCTTGTGAGGCTATATGGGAAGAGGAGGGAATGTTACCCTAAGTTTAAATCCCCAGAAAATAAGCACATTAGACACTAAAACTAAGAGTCTAAGTATGAATGTTCATTTATGATTTAATAAATATTTAATTTTTATATGTTTTTACAACTTTATGATATTTTTAATGCTTTTGCTTTTATATGTGAAATGTAAATGAAACAAAAGTTAATGTAAATTAATAACACATGTGCAAAAAAAATAAAAAAAAAATAAACAAACTAAAACTAAATCAGTTAATATTTACAAGAAAAAACTAAAGAGTATTTAACATGATGAAGTGAATCTTTTGTTTTTTTTTTAAATATTGCAATCCATAAAACAAAAAGTTAAACTACTTAATAAACAAATAGAAAAGAAAAAGTTTATTTATATTGAAATTAATTTAAGAAATGAAATGCATTAACATTGTTTTGATATTTTGTGTTTTTTTTTAAAATATGTAATTATTAGATTAAATTAGTGAGAAAAAAGAAAGAAAGGGTTAAAACTAATTAAAAGAAATGAAGTAAATTACTTTTTTTTAGTTTTAATGTTTTACAGAAATACCATAGTGAAATAAATTAAATTGATCTTTTTTATTTTCTTTTAATGTTACAATTAGTAAAAGTTAAACTAATAAATAAAAGAAACAAACAAATTAACATTATTTTGTTATTTTGCATTTTGTTTTAAAAAATTAAACTACTTAATAAAAAAATAGAAAAGAAAGAAATCATTTGTATTGAAATTAATTTAAAAAATGAAATGCATTAACATTATTTTGATATTTTGTGTTTTCTTTAATAAAAGGTTAAATTAGTGAGCAAAAAGAAAAAAAAAATGGATAAAACTAATTAACATTATTTTGATATTTTGTGTTTTCTTTAATAAAAGGTTAAATTAGTGAGCAAAAAGAAAAAAATGGATAAAACTAATTAAAAGAAATGAAGTAAATTACAAAAGAAATACCATAGTGAAATAAATGAAATTGATATTTTTATTTTCTTTTAATGTTATAATTAGTGAAAAGTTAAAATAATAAATAAAAGAAAGAAAAATATTACATGCAATGAAATTAATTAAAAGAAAAGAAACAAATTAACATTGTTTTGTTATTTTGCATATTGTGTTTCTTAAATATTATATCAAAAAAAAATAAAAAGAATAAAACTATATAAAAATAAAATAAAAAAATGAAAAGAATAAAACTAGAACATTAAATAAAATAATTCTAAAGTAAGAAGAAGAGGAAGAAAAACTAAGCCAAACATTGAATGAAACAATGACGATGAAAGTCAAGGCTCTTATCTCAAGAACACCATTAAAACGATAGTTCAAGTAGTTAAGCTATCTTTTAGTTAGAAGGATAAATAAATTTAATTACTTATATCTCTACAAAGTAATAATTACTTAGAATATGGGACAAATAATGAATTTGGGAGAGATGAGAGAGTTTGTAATGTACATAAAATGAAAAATGAAATTAGATGATACGAATGTATGATGCATGTTCATAGTCTAAATATAATTAGTTTTCCCATTCATTTTCTACAGTATTCAAGATTTAAACCATAAATAAAAAACCACCCCACACATATTCACATCTTTTAAAATTATCCATTACTACCATTTCCTTAATGAATTACATCATTAATTTTTGAACATCGGAAATTAAATGATTATGGATAGATGATATGGATTTGTAATTTATGAAAAGTGAAATGAATGGTAGGAATGTGTGAAAACATTCTCAATTAATTAATTATGCTTGAAACTTGTTCACTTTCAATCTTAAATCGCAAATTTATGCCCATTGTCTTTTCAAACTCATGCCAAGTAACCATCAAACTGTTTATCTCAAACTTCTAGCAAACTTTCTCTTTTAAAATCATTTTCGCTTTATATTCATATTGAAATATAAATTGTTCATTTACAAAAACAATCAGTCCAAAGACCCCATTACATCTGAGAGGATTACCAAAGAGCCAAAAGGATACATCCCATCACTAGTACACATGCCGACAAATCTCAGTCCTAGCTAGGATCTCCAAAACAAGGACTATAACAAAAAAAACTCCTAACAAATAGCCTAATGAAAATGTACTCCAATAGAGCCCCCCCACTAAACTCCCAACAACAAGAAATATAAGCATACTTTCAACTCTAGAAAAGGTCTAGAAACAAATGAGGACCTTCATGGTCCCCTTCACATTGAAAGTATTCAATTTTCCCAGGAGCTTTTAGCAGCCCCTGTTTTGAAAGCCTATCCGCTTCAGAATTTTCTTCACGATAAACATGCCGGAAAGTAATATTATGAAAGAGATTTATAAGATCAATAATTCTTCCCTTCCAACACTCCAGACTAATCACCTGAAGGCGAACCTTGCCCCGCAGCCAACCAATGAAAATATTAGAGTCCCCCTGAACAAAAAGCTCTAAGATAGCGAACCGAGAAGCCAGAGCAAGAAGTGTCCAAGGTCCCAAGATATCCGCTCCGAGGTTTGTACTAGGACCACAGTTAATGGTCCATTTGTATATTATGTGCTCATTAATCCGTAAAACCCCTCTAGCTCCATTTATTTTTCCCGATGCAATTGTTCCCCCATCAAATCAACCGGTCGATCCCCCCACTGCAGGCCGCAATGTCACTCTCCTCATATCCTTCGGTCTGATTGGTAATTTGTAATCAACCATTAATAATAAGGACATAAAAGCCACCTTATGAACAAATGGTAACCCATCCTCGAAGATAGCAAGGTTCCTCTCGATCCATATGTTCCAGCATATATAAATCGGAAGAGTGAGGTGGTCTGAAAAATGCATTCTCTAGTTTTAAATCATTCAGAAATGGAATTTCCAGTCCACACGCCCGTAATTTTTAAGGAAGATTTAATTCTTTCCCAAACAACACACGTGAAAGGACAATCAACAAATAAATGGAACACAGATTCCAAATTCTTCTTGCAAAGAGAACAATAGCTCGGGCCCTCAAAACCTCTACATTGCATATTCTCCCAAGTTAGAATCTTGTTCTCTGCCACCAACCAGGTTAAGAGTTTTAATTTTAATGGACATTCCCAGGACCAAAGTGATTTTCTCCAACCACCAATCAATAAGTTTTGTTCTTTATTTTCAATAGCCTCATAAACATTTTTAACGGAGGTCATGCCTGAAGAATTGCCACCCATCCATATTAGTTTATCCGGTTTCCTCACCAACTATACACCATTGTTTAGAATAAGACATCGAAAATCCTTCCATTTAGTTGCTAAATATCCCTCTAGACCCAATTCAACACTAGTGATCCAGTTGGGACCAATCAAACCCGGGCGAGGCTCTTTGATTGCTTGAAATAAATAAAACACTCTTTGTTGATTTAAGGCTGATATCAATTCTTCGGATAGAAAATCCACATCCCCCATCCCCAAAATCTTGTCTTTCCCAATCACAATCGATTCACCCAAGCCCGGGAGCCACGCCAGCTAATGCAACATGATTTGTAAGGATTTTTGGAGATATTTCCAAGTCTGGGAGCCTTTTGCTCCGTCCATCGGAACTGTGTGAAGCCAACGAGCCACTGAGACAGAGGGGAAATATTTAGCTTTTAGAACTCGATGCCAAAGACCATATAGCATCAATTCCCTCCAGAGTATGTTTGCCTCCATGGCTCTACTAAAACTGAACAAGTTCCTCAAACCCCAACCCCCATGCTTCTTCGGAAGTGAAATAAGTTGCCAACTGCAAAGGTGGAAGCCCTTGTTTTTTTCTTTTTCCATCCCAAAGAAAATTGAAAACAACTTGACGAATTCTATTAAGAACCATTGTTGGAATATTATCCAGAGCCAGCCAATAAACCGGCTGAATTTCTAAAACAACCTTGATCAGGACTAGGTGACCCCCAATTGAAAGCCATCTATTGCACCAATGGCTTATGCGATTTTCATATTTAGCTAATAGCCAATTCCATTCCTCGACTTTGAACCTGTCAACTTTTAAAAAATAACCAAGATATTTAAAACAATCAGTAAGATCATTAAATTTGTAATGATAAGTAGCTTTTAAAGTATCCAAAACAATTTGTTGAGTGTCGAATTGATAAAGGGAGGATTTTTGTGCGTTAATCAAAAGCCCAGTTGCTTTCCATAAAATAGTCAATAGATTATGAATCTCCAACCATTTAGAAGTATATTCTTTGGTCATAATCAAGATGTCATCAACAAAAAGAAGATGGATTATCTGGATAAACCTTGAAACCTTGATGCCCGTCACTAATCCATCCTCTTGGATTTTTTTTAATGCCAGACTCAGACTTTCCATAACTAATATAAAACGCAAAGGTGAAAATGGACACCCCTGTCTGAGGCCTCTGCCACTATTAAAAAAATCAGTCGGCTCTCAATTTATCAAAATCGCAAAAGTAGTTGAAGATATGCATCCCATGATCCATTTGGTCATCATCACATCGAAACCACAATGTAAAAGTACCAACCTGATAAAATCCCAACTGATACAGTCATAGGATTTTTTTAAATCAATCTTTAGAATAAGAGCTTGAAGCTTTTTCTCTTTAATGGTGTGTAGGCACTCCTGAATGTACCTATGGCATCGATGATTTTCCTTCCTTTTAAGAATCAGAATTGTTCCTCTAATAGAGACAGAGACAAAATAGGTTTGATTCGTTTAGCAATAATCTTTGATATAACTTTGTAGCATAGATTGCACAATGCAATCGGCCGAAAATATCTAAAGGAAGTTGGATCAATGACCTTGGGAATAAGAGATAAAAACGTTGAATTTAAGGATCTATTCACCACATCAGTTAAACGATATTCCTCGACTGCCTCCAATAGATCTCTATCAACCAAATCAAATAAATGCAGAAAGAATTCCATTGTCCATCCGTCAGGACCGGGGCTCTTATCTTTGGTGCAGCCCCTTAGAACCTCAAGTACTTCTTCCTTAGTGCATGGTTTCTCTAAGAAAATCAAATCCTCCTTAGTGGCCAACCTTGGATAAATACGCACAGAAGAAATATATTCCTCTATCAAATTTTGAGTTGATTCTTTATAAAAGGATCTAAAGTGTCTCAGTGATTCTTCCTTTATAGCCTCCTGCTCGACGTGAATTTGGTCACATTCATCCTTAACCTCCCACAAATGATTTTTGTTCCTTCTAAAACTGGCAAACCGATGGGAAAATTTAGTGTTCTTGTCCCCAGAGTGAATCCACGTTGCCCTGCCCTTTTGGTGCCAGAGTTCCTCATCCGCCAGCAACAATCTGTTTCTATATGATTCAAGAGTTTTCAAACGTGGATTTGGAACATCACTATGTTGAATCTCTAGACTCTGTTTTGTTATAAATGCAATCTCCTCTTCATTTTTTTCTAAGATAATAAGATCGGTTTTTTTCTTTCCCGCAATCCATTTCTTCACTTTGATTTTTAGATTATATAACTTCTCCACCAGTCTTGATTAAGCTTCTTCCACCACTTGTTCCTGCTGAGAAATCCACACATCTCGGACAAGGTCACCAAAGGACTCATCTTTTAGCAACACATGATTAAATTTGGAAGGATATGCCACAAACTTAATACCATAATCCAGTTGAAAAATCATTGGGGCATGGTCAGAAATATAAGGAAGCTCCACCCATGATCTATAGAAAGAAGAATCAATGAGAAGCGCTTCAGATGCATATATACTATCTAATCTCTTTTGAATCCTAGCTTCCCCAATCCTACCATTGCGCCAAGTTGGCATCACCTCCGAAGGTACCACATCCACTAAATGATGTTTTGAGAAAAGATCTTTGAAAAAAGTCGCTAGTGGATCAATTAAGGTCGACACCCCCCACACTTTCTCAATACCCGTAGATAAATTTAAATCTCCCACGAGAATAAGATTACTTTGATCAAGCAATCCATTGTATTCCACCAGTTCCCAAAATTGTCTGCGTCCTAAACACGGTCCATAGACATTTATCAAGCAAATCCTTCTTTTGTCAAGAATATGAGAACCTAAGAGAGAGTCTGAATCTTCTTCCATATCATCTTCAATGCTCATAGCAGTGCACAAGCCTGGCTCTCCCAACACATCATGTTCTTCTTCACTCATGTACCAGTCCTTTATAGTGTCTTCGATATTTTCCTCCAGCTCAGAAGCACTGTTTTTGTTATGAAAGTCTTTACATAAATGGCCCGTCCGTATACAAGAAGAGCAGCGAAAAGGTAGTCCTTGGTAATCTAAACGTTGAACTGTAACTTGGCCTCGCCACTCCAATTCTAAAGAATCCATAAGACCAGCCTGTATGTCCAATTCAACCAACACCCTCGCGAAACTCTTATCTGACGATAGAAGGCTTGTTTCGTCTACCTTTAGGAAGTGTCCTAACAGGTTCCCGATAGCCATCAGAGCGTTTTTGTTCCAAAGGTTTAGAGGTAAATCTAGAAGCAACACCCATACATTCCTGAAACTAAAAAACTCAGTTGCAAGATCAAAACATGTTCACCACCGCTTTAACATTATGTTGCCTCCCTCGAAATCCCATAACCAGTTTAGGATAATCTCAACATCCTCTGGACTCCTAAAAATCAACCCGAACCACCCATAAGGAAGACTCAAGTAGTTCGACACGTAACCTATGACAGGAATCCAAACCACCTCCATCCACTCTTAGAAAGGGAGACTGAACCTAGACTTATAAGAGAACCTACCTACCAGAAGGAGAGTTGACAAGTCTCTTCCAACCCCACATCCATCCCAATGACGAGGCAACGACGCACCCTCTTGGGTTTCTAGACTTTCACATTTTTCCTGTGTTAGGAGTCGTTAACACTTATATTCCCCCCCTGAAAGTTCGCCAAAAAGAAGTCAGAAGACGTTTGAGTATTCACCCTTTTGATACATGTTTCAAGCTTTGTAACACCATTGTCATTACTCAATTCACCTGGCCTCTGGGAATGTTCAAGACTATGGCCAGCTTCTTCATATTTCAAAACCAGATCCTGACTGTTACCAACAGGATAAGACTGAGCAACCTTTGGTACATACTGAGGAGAAAAGTCGGTTACAGTCTTTAACGATGGTAATAATGGCTCTAATAAATGACAACCTCCTGCCTTTATTTTGCATAGTTCATCAATTGTGTTGAAGATACCCTCCTGGTCCCAATCCTCCTCGTCCAATGCGCCCATTAGAGTGTTGACCTCATGAGCCATCCCTCTAAACTCGCCACCTTAACAAAATCTTTGTCAGCTCTGTACATCGGTCAGATCACCAACAGTGGGACCAGGCTCCTAAATCACTCTCAAATCAGGAGAAGTTAAATCTTTAATAATGATATATGCCAACACATAGCCCACTATCAAAGGAATATTGACATTGAGGGAACATCAAATAAAAAACATGGTCACATTCAAACCAGAGACATTGGCCTCGATCCTCCCATAATCCCACTAGTCCCACCATCCCCAACTAGAACTAAACATCAAAGCTAGATAATAACCAACCATACCTCTTTCCCCAGGACCCCCCGAGTAAATGGGTCAAGTGAAACACCATTATACTAAAAAATTACCAGTTACTAAGCAAGGAAGTCCGCTATGGAAACCTACGGCCGATATTCGACCTTCTACTAAAAAAGGAAACCCGCCAAAACACTAATTCAAAAAATCGCCTCCGCTCCATTCACCATCCAACAACCACATACCTACAATCTCACTTTATGAATAATCATTTTCTATTTATATAAAAGGGGGAAAATATATGACATTAAATGATATATGGTTCAGGACTTCGTCAAATAATGCTTGGAAAGTAAAACAATGAGGGGGTTTGATCCTGTATATATAACAAGAACAAGTAAAAGCTTTTCTTTCGTTTCATACAACTATTAAAACTTAAACACTCAACCGAAATATCATTTATGAAACTCTATATGTGGAAAAAAATTAGATAACAACAAAATACTTCGAACCCGGGTGGCTTTTCTTATAAACTCAACATGGTTATTTCCATCATAAGTCAAATTAATA
>SNQJ01S0081147.1:0-35515 GCA_010110895.2 Picea sitchensis
TCAGAACCTGTGATGCCCATGCATTGCTATATGGTTCAATCTATTGATCCACAGAACTACAATAGGGTTGTGGGAAATCCATTAGGGCAAGAAGCCATGCAGAAGGAGTATGACTCACTCCTACAGAACCAGACTTGGAATCTGGTTCCACATCCACCAGAAAGGAATATTTTCATGTGTAGATGGGTCCACAGGATCAAGAATTACAAAGCTCGACATGTTGCCAAAGGACTTCATTAGATCCATAAATATTTCTACATCTTCACGAAGAATTTCAATGAGTGGAAGTTTTAGACTTTGCGGGATCATCTTGCAGTGAAGAACACAGTTGCCTAGAATCTTTCATTTTCTTATTTTGATACATTATCTTTTGAGGGGGGGGTTTGTTCCCATGTGGTTTTCCCTCTTTCCTCACTTTTATTCAGTGTTCATTAGTTTCATTGTACATGAGTACCTAAAATGGCCTAGTAGTCAGGACTCATTTTTTACTCCATAGTGATGTTCAGGGGGGGTGTTGGAGAAATTTATATTTTTGACACACTAGTTCAGTGGGAGTTAACTGACTAGTTCTATTTAGACTTTATGTTTTTACAATCACTATTATGCATGCATGCATTCCTAAGGAAATCTAACTGCTTGATTTCTTTTCTTAATTATGGAATTCTTTGCCCTATATATGAGTGTATTCCACTCATTCATTGTATCATATTGATCATGATCTATGTATCAATCATCAGCTCATTGGAGTAGTGTGATATGTATCAATTATTAGCTCATTGGAGTAGTGTGTGAATATATTTTCTTATTCTCTTCCATATTGAATCTCTCTTCTATTTTGATAAATTTTGTTTGTACTTGCTTTAGCTAGATCTCCTCTACAGGTTTCCATGGAAACACTGACAATATATACCTTGCATATTCTCACGATATTTTTCCTAAAATTCATCTACAACCTCCCGAAGCAGTCGAAAGGTTAGTAGAGCATTCTTTCGAAGTTTTCGAAAATCTCTTTTTAGTCCCCGATTTTCGTCTCCTAGACTTCCAATGGCTCAAGTGTTGAGGTGTCTTATGTGGTTCAGTGGAAAAGCACAACCCCCTACAATATTTTCCAAGGTCACCTCCAGATATGCTCCCCTAGTTCTGCAAGCTGTCCTATGATTTGCTTGAAAATTACATGAAGAACCTCCCAAAATTCATAGGAGAAGGGGATCTAACAACAACATAACATATAGCCTTTTTTTATCAGTTTTTTTGATATCCTTGGCATTGAGCATGAGGATGTTTACTAAATACTATTAGTACAGACTTTTGAAGGACAATTCAGAACTTGGTTCAGAGGACTCCCAACAAGTTCCATACTATCATATCTATCTAGAAAAATGCCTCCTTAGTAATGGGGCTTAGAAAAAAGATCATATTTAACACTTAAATCAATTAGGAGCCTATAGTGAATACTTATGAATCAGCCCCTAGAATTTATCCAGATATTTAATAATCTTTATCACAAATCCCAACCGAAGTTAAACCTTCCCAACCTGCAGCAAAGGTAACCTTTGTTGGGGATTTCGACCTAGATTTTGCTCTTATTTTGAGAGAAAGGAGATCTATTGATTTAGCGGGGATGTAAGATGATTCTATAGAAATTGAACTATGATGGCATCTAGGAAGTTGAAAACTAAGGTTAAGATGGGAGCCATAGAAACAAGGTGTTTTAAAGAACATGCAGGACCCTCTAGATCCGGAAACCAGAGGAAAATATGGATGAGATGGCCAAAATTACTAAAGATTTATCAAACAAAATTTCCAAGATGGAATAAGCCAAGCCAAACATGATCCATGTTAGGAATCGGGCTTAGGGGAGAAAACCATAATCCTCGATACAATGTGAGACAAATAAAAATGAGGATCAAAAGATTCAAATCTCCTTTAAACTCCAGGAATTTTATGCAAAGAGGACAGTTGCAAGATTATGAGGAATTGGATGAAGATCTAAATAACTTCAGTGATGATGATCTTGAGCCCCACCTAACGGTTAAGAAATAAATAATATTAGTGAGAAATCATTAGACCTAGAATCTATGTTTAATAATGATGAAAACATCAACAACTGGGAGAGACTCTGCAGTATAAAGGTCTCGCCGACTCAATAATGGTCGAGCTTCAACATAACATGATTTAAGGCCAAGAGAAAAAGGTTCTACAAATATTCCACCAAAAAATATTCTATCAAGAAATAAAGTGAATGAGGAAGTTGTTACTAAACTGTTAGTTGAAACACAAGCTGCCCGAATAAAGCAGGCTGAAATGAAAGCAATGCAAACTGAGAAACCTGAAAATATAGAAGTTGAAGTTCAAACCAGGGAAATTGAAAGTCCCAATTGGGACTCTTTAAATTTAGAGAACTAACTAATAAAAATTAAAATTCCAATGCCCTTGGTTGAACTTTCCATAACCACCCATAAAAATAACCGTACAAAGCAATAATTTTTTCTCTCGATAATCGGAATTTCCAAAGATGATGTTATCAATTTGTGGGATGAGGAACTCCAATGACCATGTCCTGACCACATTGAAAACAATAAGGATTATTTTTCTCCTTTCTATATTACACTGACTATCCATGATCATTTACTTCACAATTGCATGTTGGACTCTGGAGCCTTGCATACTTCTAATTCCTAAGATTATCATGGAAAAAATTAGGCCTAGAAATTACCAGAACTTATCAAGATTTGTATCCATTTGATTCTAGAAAGGTTAAGTGTCCGGGAATGATTAAATACTCTAGTTGTAAACCTTGCTTAGATTTCTGTGAAAATTATCCTTATGGATGTGGTTGTTGTTAGAATTCCTTCCAAGTACGGCATGCTTTTATCCATATCTCAAGTGCCAGTTAGAGGATCGGCTCTCAAATTTCTTAGCACACCCACGCTACAATCTAATTTTGGTGGACAATTCAATTCGACTCCATGATAAACTAGATCTACAGATATTGTAAGTGACCCTCAAAACCCCAATATATACCCAGTATATGTTGTCGATCGTGATCGCGGAAGGGAAATTGTATATTATCTATAGATGATACCTGGAGGGAAAATATATGGAAGAAGAAAATAAAAACAAATTTCAAAGCATAAAAAAATATAAAATGTTAGAGAAGGGATGTGGAAAATGTTCTTCGATGGTGCTTCATCCCACGAAGGAGCATGAGTTGGAGTTTTATTTGTGGCACCAGGTGATGAGTATTTTATTCCTTTCTCTTACAGATTATAATAGGATGTTGATTATACCAATAATTTCTATGAGTATGAAGCTTTAGTCTTAGGGTTAGAAGTTGCAAGGAAGTTAAAATCTAACAAAATTGAGTAAGGTTTATGGTGATGCAAAGCTCATTGTAAACAAAATGTTTATCAAGCTAAGAACTGAAGCCTTAGGTCATATAGAAATTGTGCCTAGGATATCATAGAGAATTTATTCTGCCCTTTAATATTCATTCTATTCCAAGAATGCAACCGTAGTTGATCTTTGGCCAAAGTTATTGTGACTTTCATGCCACCTACTGTTTTGAAATTGAAATATCATATCGAGATGAGACATAAACCCTCGATTCCAAACAACGTTCAACACTAGCAAGTATTCGAGGATGATGAACAAATTAAAAAGTTTATTGAAGCAGTAGGTGAATTTTCTGAAACTCACATAGATCAAGAAAATCAAATGATCCTAATGGATTATGCAGGAAGGATAGAACCCAGAGAAGTTCTGAGATAAAATTGCAAATCATTGCATGCTCCTTCTTAAAAACAATCAAATTCCAAGAGACATGATCCCCTTAGAAAGTTTGTTTAACCGAGATGGTATACCTTTAAATTATACCTCCTATAATTCCCTCAACCCGAAGAAGTTGAAGATTGTATGTAGGAACCAAGGAAGATCCAAAAATATTCAAAATATCAAAAAAATACACTTGGCCCAAAAAAAAGAGTGCAATGCTGAGTCATTTTGACAAGATAAAGATGTTTTGCATGGTCTCAAGGATGATCTAAAAACTGACGATGCCTCTCTTATTGAACACAAGATTCCCTTTAAAAACATAGGCTAAACATTCTTCCCAAATTATATGCATAGAACCCACCTTTCTTACCTTCGTAAAGGATAAAGGAGGTTGAAAACTTCTTTGATGCAAATTCACCATTCCCCCGACACTTAAATGGGTGGCCAATTTGTTCCATGTTAGAAATAAGAACGGTGAAATAAGACTCTATGTTGATTTTGGGAACTTAAATCGGTCTTCCTTTAAAGATAACTACCCATTCCCAAAGATGGACCATGTTCTATAGAAGGTAGTAGGGGCCAACATGATTTCCATGATTAATGGTTTAATATAACCATTGTTGTTCATGATGAAGATGATAGAGAAAATATTGCTTTTACCACACCATGGGGAACATTTGTGTATGATAAAATGTTGTTTGGTCTGATGAAATTTGCAGAGCTTTCTAGAGAGCAATGGATACCACGCCTGTAGGTGAGAGACAAAAAAATTATTCTAGACGACCAACTGCTTTTTCCAATTCCTATGAAGAACATTTGATACACCTCAAAAAGACTTTTGAAAAAATGTCGCAAATTTATTTGTCTCTTTAACCCCAAAATCACATTTTGCTATGCAAGAAGGTAAACTTTTAGGGTCATAGTTTCAAAAGATGAACCAAGGCTGGATCCTGTTTTCAGTTGAGGCTATTGACCCGATTAATATTCCTAGAAATAGAAGAAATTCAATCTTTTTAGGTAAGATCACTTTTTGAGGAGATTTGTCCCAACTTTGTTGGAATAATAAAATTGATTATAGATATGCTAAAAAAGGATAGCGAAGTAAAATGGACTGCAGAATCCAAAGTGTCTTTCGAGTGTGTTAAGAAATCTATAGGGGAAGAACCAGTAATAGCAAGTCCAGACTATACAAAAAAAATTCTTTATCTTCTCATTTGCTCTTTAAACATATTGTTGCGTATGCTCTCAAAGAACTAAGAAGGATTCGGGAATACCGATATCCTTCTTCAACAAAAATCCTCGTGGATGCAGAGTTAAGATACGATATACTTGAAAACAAGCTTATGCAATGGTAAGGCTCTCGGCGATTTTCAGGACATATTTACCGCACTCCATAATAATTTCTTATGTGCCAACAAGTGCAATTAAAGACATCTTGGTCTAGCTAGACAAGATGGAAGAAGGGGTAGATGGTTGGCTAAAATCCAAGAGTTTGACCTAGAAGTGAAACTGACCAAGTTAGTGAAAGTTCAAGGTATGGATAGGTTGTTTTCTGAATCAAATTTCAGAAATACTGAATAAATAACTTCAATCACATGATTCTCTTCTAGATATAGAAGAAATTGATGATCAAGCACCTAATTTTCAGATTGAAGATAAGTTTTCATCCTCTTCCCGTAACGCGATATTGTTTCTATACCTCTCTAAGCCGCCTAAATGACATGACTCCTTCTAAAGAAAGGACTTTAAAACTACATGCAATTAAGTATGGAATTGTTGATGGAAAGATATACTTGAAAGACCGGGTTTCTTATTATGTTGTCTGACTGAATCTAAAATAGAAGGTGTCATTGATGAATTTCATGAAGGAGTATGCAGAGGACATCATGCCTAGAGAGAAATAGCTTACAAGATTCTAAGGGTAGGATATTATTGGCCAAATTTATTTTACCCAGTGTGAATGCAAGCAATCGAGCCGGCACAAATCATGTCAATTGTCTGCTGGTAAAAGATCCATGCCTTACCTTTTAATCCTAGTAAAAGTTGAAATTTTCTTCCAACAATGGGGCCTAGACTTACCGTGAGAAACCATCCCCTAAATTAAGTTCTCAACAATATGGATTCTAACCACTATAGATTACTTTAAAAAAATGGGTTGAATCCATTCCATCTTGGAATGATACAAATTATGATCCATAATTGGATCCGTTGTGGAGCCAAATGGGCCCGTGAAGGCCTAAAACTAAAAGTGCTCAATCTCTTCAAAACAAAATGTGTGGGTATACCTCAATGTTACAAACCCAACACAACTTGAACTACCTCAAAATGAATGTCGTATGACCAAGATATTTCACCTTCTATCATTTTTCCAAACAGTGGAAAGTTCGTAAATGTTGATTGTACAAATTTTATAGTGCCATGGGAGTTGATTATACAGTCATACGGCTGTTTGATGTGGCAAGGTATAGTGGATGCTGACAATACGTACAGTGGACCAATCAGAGGTACATGTTTCACCACCTGGCAGTATGGCACATCTCAGCATTAAACTGACATGGCGGGGTCACATCCGTGAAAATGACGTGCGGTACGCGGATCAAGCAATGACGTAACGGTTTGATATGTGGGGTAATGTTTGGCGGACAGGCCACATGGCTTCCATGGCATGGGCTGCCATGTGGCACCCCTTTAATGGTTCATTCGTTGTATTGGAAAATTTGTGTTTGAGTTCACCGGTCAATCCTCATGGACCTCCCTCAAGGTACCTAATTCCTGGCAGCCAAAGCATCACCAACCCGGCTTCTACAAGGTATTGACAACACCATACTATGCCACATGTATTTAAGTTTGTTTCATTTTTTTATCGGTAGCTAGGGCCCATTCCCCAAACCCTTTGATGTAAACCTTTATCATGTGTCTGAGATCGATGACCATCGGGTACGTATGGTTTCGGTAGGCCTTGTGGATCATAGTACCGCCCTTCCGGATTACACCTGACCGCATAATGCCCAAGCGTTAAAATGGTTAGATGTGCGGAGTTAAGGGTTAGCCTCGACCGCCGTGCTAGCCCACTAACCAAGGGGCGAACCATAGGCTAAGCATCAGTTTGGGGATAAATTGATAATTACGATATCGATGTAGCCCGAGGCCAGTATGGCCTTTCACATATAACCGTGGATCCAAGATAGTAGGGAGCCGCTATGACTCAGCGCCAATACAGGAACCCCATGAATCGTGAGTGTGGAGATAAAGGGATGTGCCTTTTCTTGGGTATTAAAGTGGCTTCTTATATCTACCATATGATTTTTAATTGATTTTAAGCCCGTTTGAGGGGATTTAATCCATTCTTGAGGGATCTTGGGCCCTTTTTAGGCCAGGATCTTGGGGAGAAGCTGGGAGATGGTTACCAACTTCAAGCCCATATATGCAAACCGTGAGGGGATATTGAAGCCAAGGAAGGAGGTTCAAAGAAGAGAAATCCTGTAGAATTGTTGAGCCAAGGCCATTGTTATATAGGGAATCTATTGAGGAGCACACATTTGTGGCCATTTTTGGGAGCTTCGTACATCTGTTTTCGGTGCCATCAATTTTGAGGGGTTCTTGAGATATGATAGAACACAACCAACTCATTTTGTAATCCATTGGCACTTTCTAAGGATGTACTTGAAAAATATTTGTAGAGAAATAAGAAATCCCAATGAGACAGAGGCCCGGAGGTGTAGGTGAGATTATCGAACTTCATTATCACTTTGGTGTTTTATGTTTTGTAGTTCTTCATAATTATGTTCAGATCTCAGATATTTTTATATGGTTGTCATGCTTCCTCTTTCATTCTTCCTCTTCCATTAATTCCCCTTATATGGCATTTAACTCAGTGCAAGATAATCCCGCAACCATTTTCGCTTAAAAGATCCCTTTGGATCGGGATCGGTAGTAATAAATTTTTTGGAGAAAACATCATATCAAGATTTTGTTGTCTTCAAAAAATAGTCAATGATAATGATCCAAGTGGATATCAATTGCCACCCACCCTTTCCAACTCTTGACCCCACCATCGCTTTCTCTTTCATTTTTCCGCCGCGACAGCTTACTCTTCATTTTAGCAGCTGGTCCCAAAACTTCCGGGAGGCCATTTTGAGGTCTCAAAACGATGTTTTTGGGGTATATTGTCACAAAATAGCATCTAACGATGCTATTTTGTCTTTACTTGTTGTAGGCCCTCGATCGATCTTCCAATGAGCTTTTATCATACCGCCTAAACGGAGACGATGCAAAAGCTACTTACCACCTGAAGTTGTTGTACTAACCTACCCAAACGGGCCCACATGACTTTGGCGCCTCATCTCCTAGGTTAGGTTTTTAGATGTCTAGGACTCTTTTGCGGTTCCAGGATTTTATTGTAAAAGGGCCTTCGAGTCTCATTGTAATCATCTCTCTAGCGATGAAATTTTACACATCTCTTCCTGAGATAAGCTACCAAACGCCTAGCTTGGGTTTATTTCCATTCACCGAAGCATATTTTCGTACCATTTGTTATTACGAAATGAAATCTTTATTTCCACTACATCTCTGTTTATGTGTATTTATGTATTTCACAGTTCCTACATAAATCCGACGTGCTGGAATCGAAAGGTCCGCTTCATTCTCGCATCCTTCTTTGCATAACTCCCAACAAGATCGAGGTATAAAGAGTTGGGGCTCGATCTGGTTGAACC
Source organism: Picea sitchensis (assembly GCA_010110895.2). Classification (NCBI taxonomy): domain Eukaryota; kingdom Viridiplantae; phylum Streptophyta; class Pinopsida; order Pinales; family Pinaceae; genus Picea; species Picea sitchensis. Next base: position 8,490 of record SNQJ01S0081147.1, read on the forward strand.
CTTGCAAGATCATCCCCGCAAAACCCCTCGGTCTAATCGCCTACGGGGGAAAAAATAAAGATGGTGGAGCATGAGATCCTATCAAATGTTGCTCGAGGAGGCCCTCGAAACAAAGGAACACAATGATGGACAACTTTGCTCAGAAACTTCAAATACTATCGAATTAGCGGTACCAACATCCGTAGTTTCGTTCTGAGGTGCCACTCCTTTTAAGGTACAAGCAACCTTTGACATTCTAGCGTTTGATGGCTAAATAGATGTAGATGTCGTATATATATGGTTGAATCTAAGAAGGTTATTTCTTGGTTCATGACTTTTCAACCGAGAAAAGATTATTGACTTCGCCAAAGCCACTCCCAAGACCGGTGGGAAACCTACTGAGTAAGAGGGTGAGGGAGAACCCTCTTCTGACGCACTCCACTGGAATTCTTTCAAGACGCCTTTCAAGGAACAATATTATCCCGTGGGGATCTATAAGGACAAATACATACAATCGACTACACTGCGGCAACAAAGGGACCAAGATGCATGAGATCTTAATCAAGTTTCATACCCCACGCACAAAAGTTGGGTATCAAAGATTCGTAGGAAACATTTTGCGTTAAAGTACCGAAGTTGTTTGCACAGATATACATTCAAGATGAAATGGAGTTCCTTGACATCTCCTCACTCGCGTGGTATACCAATATGCTGCCAAGATTGAGTGGAAATTCAAACAGAAGAAGCGAAAATTTGGATCTGCGAATCAAAATCAAGCGAAAGGTACCCCCAAACCACAAAACAAAGGAATTGAAGACAAGTATGCAGCGCATCCCTGGATAACCGCCAGCTACAAGCAAAGAACAACACCATGAAGTCAAAAAGGACACGGGAAAGTGGTGTGAGTTCCATAAGAGCTCCACTCACAACACAAGTGAGTGTCGTGCCAAGCAGTCACCGGGTAGCCGAAGAAGGCTTCGAATCGGATGCATGCTCCGACTCCAAATCAGAACCTCGGTTAAGGGGAATGATAGGGGGGAGTATATTATCGATGCGGAGCCTAACGCCACTATTTCCACCACGGAGATCTAGAAGAAGGAACCGTAAGATCCAGAGGAGGCAGAACGCCTCTTCCATTCCAAGATGTGTGCTGGGTTCCCCATTGCAACATTGTCAACAAAGGAGAGCCAAGAACCTCATCTCTCGTAGGAGGTCGGAAGCGTTGGGTTTGTTTACCGCCATCATCTACAACCATACATCGAAAGGGTTGCACCTCAAGGACCGGACCTCCACATACGTGACAATGTCAGCTTTCCCTACAGATCAAGCTCCTCACGATGAGGTATTATGTGGCATTGCTCCTCTTCTGCTTCGATGTATTATTAGGCCAACCGTGATTTGTAGCTTACATGTTGTGTATGAGTCTAGACCTTGTGTTGTTATTATCACTTGGGAAATAAGTTGTATTGTGATACCGTGATAGTACCGCTTCTACCACTATTATCTTGTTACCGCAGTCAATGCAAGCAATTCATTTAACAAAACTGTGAAATTTGTTTTCCGATGATCCGCCCTCAGGGAAGTGGAAGATTGTGGCTATGACCTCCAGACAAGGGACCTTATTGCAATTTTAAAACACCATATGGATAAGGTAGTGGAGGAGTACAAGGACATATTCACCTCCCTCACAAGGGTGCCTCTACACCCTGTGTCAAGAACCCCATCGATATGACCCCCAAAATCACGCCAAAATGGACTCCATCTATCGCTCTCATTCCGAGAATGAAAAAATCAAGAGGGTAAATTCAAGAGTTGTTGTAGAAAGGTCACATCCGAACGAGTTCATCACCCTGTGGGAGCCCCATCATGTTGGTGCGTAAGAAGGACACCTTGGAGACTCTTACATTGATTCATCACCGAACAAGATCAATCGTTTCGGGACAGGGTACCGATCCTAATGGATTGATGACCTTCTCGGTTCAAATCATGGGGAAATATTTTAGCAAGATCGACTTGAAGTATGGTATCGCAAAATTCAATCGAACCCTTCCTCGATGTGTGGAAGATCGTGATTCAAATCCAAGGAGGGCCTTTTCGTAATGGTTGGTCATGCCTTCGGGTTGACGAATGCCCACGTAACCTTCATGAGTCTAATGGATGAAATCCTGCGCTACCATTCACCAACCCATTTGTAGTGGTAAAATGGATGACATTCGACCTTGACTTGGGAAGAGCACCTCCACCCATCCCGGCTGTGTCCCTCCAAAACACTACTGCAACATAAGTTGTTTTCCAATTTGGAGAAATTCACTTTGGCATAACCCAGGTTCAAGATTCCGATACATTATTGATGAGTGGGGGGGGCATGTGGATCCAGCAAATATCCAAGTCATTCTGGATTGGCCAGCCCCGCCCACCCCATTGAGCTCCCCATGATTTTTAGGTCTTGGCTAATTTCTACCGCTGGTTTGTGTTGGGATTCTTTCATATAACTTGGGTCTTTGAGCTAAGTCACCGCGATATTTCTAAAGAAAATTATCTTGGTATAACTTCAACATATGCCTGGGGAGTTGAAATGATCGCCGCTTTCCGCACCAAAAGGTTCACATTACCGTGACTTTGCAACAAACCATTTGAGGATCGATGATGCCTTTGACTATGCTATTGGGCCAGTCATTACTCAACATGGGTATCCAAGAGCACGTCACGCTGGAGCATTAATTCCCTTCTACTACCCGAAGTATCCAACTTATGACAAAGAAAAGTATTCCATTGTGTAGGCTTTGTTGGCAATGGAGCTATTACATTTTGGGAAAGGAAATGGTCATCCACATAGACCAATGACCCCTGCAGTTCATACAAAAACAAGGGTTGCGTAATCCATCGCCACGAAGTGGTCCACATACCCAGCAAATAATTTCACACGGAACATTAAGTACAAAAGGCGCGACTAATACTGCCGGTACCTCACGTAATCTCACCCATCGTGGCTTTAACCATTGTGCTCAACTCTTGTGGGCACGACTTCCGATTACCGCTTCTGCCACAAGTGATCCGTAATTTGGCCACACATACAATACACTCTTTGAGGTTAAGCAAGTTCCCAATTTTCACCTCCAGTATGCCTTGTTTTGTCACTTGGGACACCTTTGTGTTCCTTCAACCCAGCAGCCACGCCAAGATGGACTTGGGAGGTGCACTACGCATTTGTTACATTTCGGGTCGAAACAGTTGGCAAGATCTACAAAACTAGTTCTATTATCGAACTTCAATAAGATGTTGGGATGTACATCAAGTCCTGCACTAATTGCGCCATTACCAAATTGACCATCAAGAAGAAAAGGCCTCTATACTCCGCTTCCTACCCCCATTCAATCTTTTGGGAATCCATCTCTATGGATTACATGTCGGCCTTCCTTCTACTAAGCAATGACTGTGGTTTTTGTGGTCGCCGACCGATTCTCGAAGATGATCCGGACAAGGATGGTTCAAGAAGAATATCGCCAATAGAAGCCAATCACAAACTCTTCTTGTCCAGTACACTTTTGGGATCCCATAGTCTATCTCAGATCGGTATAGTAGGTTCCTCAAGATATTTTGGTCCGTTCTCCGGGTCGAATGTTTTTTGAGGTCAATTGTCACTAAGTCCACATCTTTCCATCCGCGAACTGATGGCTAGACAGAGGTCACCAATCGAATGATTATGCGTACACACATTCTTACCAGAGCGTAATAATTCAGAATCCACGACCATGGATGAGCCCTCCCCTATAAAGCCAACACGATGTCTGGCTCCAGCCTAACTACAGCAAATTCCTTTCAATTGGCTTAGATTCCAAACACTATGCAGTCCTTATCGGACATAGTCATGCCATTTGTGGTTACTCAGAAAGATTCAATTCATGTCCAGTCTAAGGCTGACAAGAAAAACAACTCTACTGGAAATCATTTATCTCAAATCATTGATCCACCAATAGGGTTCATGACATCTTGGACGTGAGCCAATGCTAAGTACAAGCAATCCCATGATCAACACAGGTTACCACATAACTCCCAAGGGGGTGACAAAGTGTGGCTGCATTTGCAAAGGAGCACCACCGGACCCCACCGGCAGTTTTCACCGCTTCGGACATAATATACACCCTCACCAGGCTTATAGGAAAATGCCTTGAGCTCAAGATTCCACCACCTTGGTCTCTAATCTGTTGGTTCACGTGGACCACCTTCCTACTCTTCCCACCTCCTACTAGACACATCCGACATGGTAGAACAACTCACACCAACAAAGCTAAATCTAGACTACATGGAACAATCCAAAACTGATCCTGACCATGGATGGGTCAATGTGCATCGCTAACACTCCAAAAACAAAGGATACCACTATATCAGTTGTCAAAGCAGGCCAACTTCTTCAGCAAGGCAAGCGACTCACCAAGATTCAACTTCAACAAAGTTTTCCCATCTCATAAGGGAAGTTGATAGAATGGGGACCATTGCTTCCTAAGGGGGAGGAATGATCCGTATGGATATTGGTGGGCCCAATCTATTCCTTAATTTGGGACCCCCACCATTGCTTTCCAGCTTTTCACCGCCAATTATTTTTACGCTTTTCTAACATGAACTTCCTTGGGGCCATTTTGGGCCCCAAAACAATGTTTTTTGGAAAAAGTTTCTCCTCGCAAAATAGCATCTAATTCATGTTATTTCCTTTTGCCCTGCCGCTGTAGGTCTCAATCGATCTTCCTAAATTGTTTTACCATACCTAAACCAGACTTATGGTGCCAAAGCTGATGCACCAACTTTACCCAAACGTTCACATGACTTCACTCCCATGGTTAGGTTTGGATGTCTAGTACTTTGGCATTCCCATTTAATGCAGCCCTCTCGTGAGCCCTCATTGTAATCATCTCTCAGTGACAAGACTCTCCTGCAGATAGCCAACAAATTTCAGCTTGGGTTTATTCCATCTTTGTCTCCCAGAAGCATATTTCTCATTTGTCATTAATGAAACGTAAAACCCATCTACCAGATCTCCATGTGCATTTCTATATTTCCATTGTGTCCCTGCTTACAACCGGACCGACAATGCCCCTCACCCCCTAAGTCCATGGCACATACACCAACGAACATACAATACTGTCTTTAGGTAATCTCTAGCCTTATTATCCCCAAGAAAATGGATTGGCATAATCATCTAACAAAATCTTGATGACTATAATCAAAAAAATTGATAGAAAATAAAAAATCTTGGCATATTCACTTAAAGTATGCCTTATGGGCAAACTGAATCAGCACCAAGAAATCGATAGGTATGTCTCATTTCCAATTGGTTTATGGTACTAACATTATCCTTCCTATCGATATTTCTCTTCCTGTGATAAACTTTGGTCGGATGCAAATGAAGAGCCAAACAACATTACGAGAAGAATGAATCAAATCATTGAAGTTCAGAAGAACAAAGTGGAAGTGGATGATAAGCTTCAAAAGTATCGGGATAATATGAAAGCCCTTTTCGATAAAAAAAAATCCAAATATAGGGAGTTTATTCCTAATGATTTAGTTTTAAAATGAGAGGTTGGAAAGGAAGATGTAGGGAAACATGGAAAAATAGATCATCTTTGGTTTGGACCCTTCAAAATTGCAGCTGCTGAGGGAAAAAAATCACTCTCACTTGAAAATCTTGATGGAGAAATCCTTGACGCTCCTATCAACAAGTGTTATTTAAAAAATTCCATGTAGTAGTCACATTTCGGATTTCCATTGTATATATCGGATTGGATTGGCATTGGCTATTTTAATTTTCAATTTTTCTTTTCATTTTGTAAATTATCTGAGACATTTGATCATTGGTTGTAAATATTTTCAATAAATTTATGATCGTTGACATCACTAAAATGAAAAATAAAAACATTTGTATCACATGTCATCTCTATTCTACAGGATTTTCTGACATTTTTGTATTTTATTCCTTTTGCAGAATATATCTTATCGAACAAGAAATGAGGTTGAGTAAAAATTTGACACACGTTTTCAAACTTTTAATTTCTCTAAAACAAAGGTGATAAAATAATAATCTTCCTTGCTAAAAGTGCAAAAGGAAAATGAGGTATGAATTCCTACTCTTCTAGTCCAAATAAAATTCTTTTGGAAATGAATGTGAAGGAAGTTTCACTCATGGTAATATTATCACCTGACCTAAAAAATCAGAGAGGTATAAAATTACGACTTAAAGTGTCATACTGATAAATTCTAAATCCATCTCTGAAATAAAAATAAAATAAAAATAAATAAGCTCGAAGGAAGTCTTACCTAAATACACGAACTTGTGTAGGATTAGGATATTTTGTGTCAGGTCCTTTGAATCTTCGATTTGGTTATTTTTTCCTATCCCCAAGTTCTTATCTACTTCATATTTTATTTATATTTTCTTAGTCTTCATAGAAAGAAAGGAACTTTCCTTGACTCTGAAAACTTAAAAAACATATTTTCAAAACAAGTTTAGGCGAAAATCTTTATGTTCCTTTGATTTTAATTGAAAAGGTATGTCTAGGATAATCCTGATAATTTTAGCTCCTATATTGGACATTAAACCGATTAATTCGCTCAAGGTTGATCCCTGAAAATATTAAAATCCCCATAAAAAATGTCCCTATAGGCGAAGGTATATTGAAAATTGGAAGAAAGTTAGTTTCAGAGTATTCTTAAAAATTGTTGACAAACCTTATTTTCAAAAACTTTAAACAGATATCATCTCTTGTATGTGACATACAGATTGATTTCCCACACTTAAAAATACTAAAATAGAAGATAGATGGTGAAAGGAAATTCATAATCTGATTGCCCCCATCTTGTACAAAAGAGATGGTGAAAGGAAATTCATAATTTGATTGCCCCCATCTTGTCCAAAAGAGATGATGAAAGGAAATTCATATAATGATTTCCCTCATCTCAGTAAAATACAAAGTGTTAATTGAAGTGGTGAAAGGAAATTCAATGGGAGAAGTAGATAAATTCACCGGGGTACGAAACAGGCTCATTGGCAGTGAAGCAATATCTATGATATCTGTAAGGTTGTCATACGTATATATATAACATACTATGTCATATAGTTCTCTTTCTAGTGATATTTACATCCTGAAACAACTAGGGATTCGCTAAATAAATTATTACATCTGCTTGACCTTGAAGCAAATGAAGTCGGTCAAAGGCATATATTTCAGTTAAAATTATTGTGATTATCTTAAACAATTCTAAAATCGGTTTTAAGAAAAGGAAATTTTAAAATATCCTAACTTGAAATCAATCATTAAGTATGTTTTGAAGGTTTGGGAGAGTTGGTTAAGTTCATTTTTCCTATGAATGATTCATTCTTAAATAAAGCTAGAAAATGTTTTTCAAAAATAAATAATGACACCATTTACCCTATAAAGGCACTTGGTATACTATTATTTCATGCCTCATAGGGAGCCACAATCCTCAGATGGATCCTATGTTGGAACACGCACAATTTTGAACTTTTGAGCTCTATATTTTTCACCTCTTAGAAATAAAACTTTACCCAAAAAAGCATAAACTTAGAGAGTTGCCTTTTAATTTTTCATTGTTTGTTATTTAGCAATAAGGAGTTTACAATATCTGTCGTGGATGAGTTTCCTTAATTTTATTGAATGATCCTAATGATATCTGAAGTTTTGGAGCCGCATGAGTTTTAAAAAGAATCCTGCAATGGTCGCTTCGCAACTCCATGCTTCAAGTGTTCCAGCAAGTCTAAACAACAAAAGCCCTGAAACCCAAAGATAACAACTCGTGATAAATCCTAAAGAATTTAGGGATGCATCATAGGACACGTGTCTTTTAAATATTTCATGGGATGACACGTGGCACTTATTTTTGACATTTTCGTTGCATTATTCATACGTTTTCGAGTGACACGGGGCACCTCTCTTTTCTTGACACGCCATCCAGAATGACGTCATCTCTGCCACTTCACCCCGGGAGATGGCCCTTTGGGATTTTTAACAAAGATTGAGTTCACAAATCACTGAAGTATCAAAGTTTCGAAGCATTGAACATTTCAAAAAGTAAAAATGAGTTAATAAAACATTTAATAACGGAGGTTAATCGTGATTAAGAGTTAATTAATTACTTTGCAGTTTCAAATTTTGGAAGGTTTCCCTTGTGTTATATTCAAAAACTTTGAAGTCTGAACTTCTGAAATACTTAAAGTTAAACATGATTAATTAAGACTTAAGGGTGATTACTTAGATATTAACCCCTTCGTGAATTCGAACTTCGGGAGGTTTCCACCCTGTCACATCCCAAAATCTTGAGCGTGAACCATCAAGGTATTGATGATCGATCAAGGATAATGATTTCAAATAAGGATTATGAATCACCAGGTATGAATCCCATTAAGGTTAATAAATTATTCGTCAGTAAGGATGTACGAAGATCAATAAACTTTTTGAATAAAAGAACTTCATATTTCAAAGTCATTTTTACCATGTGCAATTAGCGGTTTTTATCCAATGAAGAACTCACAGACTTCTCTTGTAATAGGTAAGCCTATTATGTTTCCTTGAGGATTATGGCACCAAGAAAAATTGCAAAGAAGCTTGATGCATCGAGTGATGATTCAAACTCGAATCCAGACGTTCTATCAGACACAACTCTGCGAGTCGCGAACGCCATTAAAACTTGGACACAAGTCTTCGATGTCTTAGAGCATGAGATCATCAGCTGCCCAGATTACTCTATCAAAGAAGATGATGATTCCTATACAGCTAAGCTTAGGCATGTAGCACAGTCAGATCTGCATAATATCGTTGCACGGAAAATAATCATACCTTACAACGATATGATAAGTTGGGCTTTGGAACATGTCGACATCCAGACCAGGAGAATCATCAACCACTGGCAGGTCACCATCAGCTCTTTCCGACCAGAGCACTTACAAGTAATGTACAAACTCTCCCCTACTCCTAAATACACTTACAATTCCACATCCCTTATATATTTTGAGAAAAATGAATGCACCCAATACGCTAGAAGCGGTCATGATATAGTCAAAACTTGGTGGTACATCCAGAGAACTTCAGAGCCGACACTCATGGTCTGTATGCCACGGTGTCTTTGGAAGCTCATATGTTGTGTGTAGCCATGATGTTTTGTCGCATGTTTGGGAAGAATAACCCTGCACATTTTTCGGTTTACTGGGTAGCTATCATGAACAAGGTAGTTGAGGGCTATACTTTCAATTGGTTAAAAATGATGTCGGATAATTTGGCCAAATAAATCGTCAATTATAAATCAAAAAAATCAAAAGGGAAACTTGTGCCCATTTTGAATGTCGACATATGTTATAGATGCCATCTATTTGATGACCCATTTTCCCCTGATGAACTGGAGTTGGAACCCGGGCAATTCTGAACCAATTCATTTTTATCACTCCAAGTTATGGGAGGAGAAAGCCAAGGATTTATTTTATGAAATTTGTTACAATGTCATAGTACATGTTCATATATCCATTTATGGTCACCCACTGCCACGGATTTTAGAAAGGATTATGGGGAACCTAGGAAAGATTGGAGATTGGTTCATTGAGGAGAATTTATCCTATATCAGAGTTTTTGGTTTTTCAGTTCCTCTCCATGCCCTCCCACAATTTTTACCCAATAGGCTGGTGTGCAAAGAAGTGGTGTACCAGACAGTGGCAGGAGGTATCAGCAAGGATTTGAAAGCAACTTAGAAAAAGGTTTGGCTGACTTTCCCCATTCAGGTTGGCATGTTTACATTATTAGATTTCGGTCACTCTAAAGTCAAGGCCAAAACCTTGGATGATGTCAAATTAGTTGACATCGAGTTCAAGAAGCATGATCCACATAAAATAGTGGAAAACCATCTGGCTCAGTTTAACATGAAGCGGTATAATCATGAGAATTCCCCATATGATGAAATGTTCAGAGGAATTAGATGTTATGAGGAAGTTTGAAGTAGATTCTAGACCCTGTCCCCTGACCAACAAGACGGTTTCCTCATCTTTCATAAACATAGGTGAAATAGCTTACCAAAGATATTACAGAGAGAGACAAATCCCGCACCTCCTTCACAGGAAGCTAGGCCTACAGGATCGAATCTAGGTTTCTCTACTAATAACAAAGATGAGGAAGCCCCAAAGGGCCCCAAAGTGTTATTTCATGAGATAAGAGCATCACTATTAGGACTGAAGGATCCAAAAGTGTTAGCTCGATTCGAAGCCTTCATGAATCTGGGACAAGTTTTCCCCCATTCAACACCAGCTACTCCTGTTGGCACCTCAAATACAATAGGACAAGAACCTTCCACCGAAATTGGTTCACCTATCACATCATTGACCCCTCTATAGACCAGCTTCAGAAATCCTAGTTCCTAACTCACTTTCGTAGGTGATCTTACTCCCATATTTCCCGAAGAGATGCCTCCCTCAGATTTCATTTTTAGCAAGAAATGGAAAGCCATCGTGAAGAGGGAATCTCACCAAAAGGATGGGGTTATCACCAAAATGAAAAGACTGGTATATGACAAGAAACACCATGATGGTCCAAATTTTGCAAAAGAAGTTATAGGTTCGTTGGGGGATTTTTCCACTACCAATAAATGGTCAGTGGACAATTTGACCGAGAAACTACATCAGAAATGCCTCTTGGTAAAACAATTGAAAAATCATGTGTATACTACAGAACAGACTATCAGAAGTAGGATGAACCAGGACTTTGAGCAAATCAGGGATAGTGACCAACAAGAAATTAAACAGTTGCAAGACGACCTTGATTTTCTCCACCATAGTTCATAGACAAGAAAGGGACTGATCACTCGGCATGATAACTTGATTGGGCAGCTGCAGGTGATACTGACCCTAATAGAGAGCAAAACGATAGACATTTCAGCCTTCAAAACTCAAGCATCGGAAATCAATTAAAGGTTGGAAGTTTCCCAACAAGAACTTTATCTGAAAGTAGATGCCATCCATAAATGCTATCGGGAAGTAGACCTTTCCCTGAAAGATATCTGTGTCAAGGAAAAATAGGCCTGCTCATCTTGGTCTAAGTTTCAAGAAGTTCTCATATGGATGCAGAGAGCTAATTCCCTTGATTTTCCTCTTCTCTTTCATTCTGAACAAGTTAGAGGCAAAATGGCCCTAAAATCCTGGGAAACAAATATGGAAGAAGGCAAGAAACTTTCCAGAGATGTGAAAGAGGATTGTCTAGAGGCATTGTCATCATTAAATAAAAAGTTGATTGATTTTGAGGGGAATAATATCTCGGAGGCCCTAGGGAAAATTGAGATAGAAATGAACCAGCAAAACTCTAGAAAGAACAAAGAAGATACTCAGGAGGCCATTCAAGGGATGAACCAAATTAATCTTCTTAAAATCAATGAATGGTTGGTTAATTCAAGTTCACAGTTTCAGGCCACAGTCCAAGAGGTGAACAAAATCTAGGAAAAGCTTCCCCAAATACAAATAAATTGTTTGTCTTTGAAGTAAATGAAAGGATTGATCCTTCAAGGTTCGTGCTGGCATTGATAGATAGATGCACCCAATACATTGAAAAATGAAAAGAAAGTATAGATGGGAGAAAATGAGAAAGCATGCACATCTTCCACCTTCTCCACCCACTCTAATTTTCACCCTCCAATAGTCACTTACCTCTTCTATCCCTACCACCCACATTCTTGTCTCCACTCATCCCACCTCCTCACCGGAAATTTGTTCCCCCATCATTATTTTCGTGAATGGTTACTCTTCCATATATTCGTTATCTATCCCTTAACAAGCCAACTTGTTTGTCTTTGAAGTAAATGAAAGGATTGATCCTTCAAGGTTCGTGCTGGCATTGATAGATAGATGCACCCAATACATTGAAAAATGAAAAGAAAGTATAGATGGGAGAAATGAGAAAGCATGCATCTCTTCCACCTCTCCACCCACTCTAATTTCACCCTCCACATGTCACTTACCCCTTTTATCCCTACCACCTACATTCTTGCCTCCACTCATCTCACCTCATCATCAGACATTTGTTCCCCATCATTATTTTCGTGAACAACTACTCTTCCCCATAATGGTTAGTCTTCCCCATATCTATTAGCCATCCCATAACGAGACAACCCTGAGCTACTTGTCCAATTACCACCCCCATACATTCAAATGCAATTATTTATCCCAGTAAACACATCCGAAGGGACAACTGGCACCGGAATCATATGGAAAAGATAGTAAGCCAATGATTGTGGTAACCCTAATGGCCATGTATATTCAGATCAAATACTAAAGGAAAATGAGCGTTTCTACCAAATAGATGAAGAGACAGAGGAAAGTGCCAATGAAACTCATCGATATTTACATGTTGTTATTTTATTCAGATGTATTATATTTTTAGTTAAACATTATAAGAAGTCCAACGGTTTTCAGCTCTGACAGATTTTGTATAAATACATAGATTTAAGATATATTCCAGGCTTCTTCTTGCTAAATGTAATAGAGAAAAATCTTTTGAGTATTAATATAAGTGCAAATAGAGATTCTAAGTTTCGTCTAATTTGAGTTATGTGTTCCCTATGTGTTTCTATTTCTTTGAATTTCTTCAGAATTCTTAAAGAGTGATTGATTGAAATTTAGTATTACATCTACTATGATCATATTATACTAGGAGTTCAGTTAGTAAATAGTGTTTCCTCTTTTATTACTATGAGTAAAAAAAAGTGGATCTATGTGAATTATTGTGTTTTATATCTTGTCTAAGGGTGTCTTCTACTTTTCTTCTATTATAAACAAGGTGAGACTTATTTGTAATTGATACCTGAACTTGTTTTAACAAGAATTTCCACATCATTTGACATTATAATTACAACTCCAGATAATGAGATATAGCCTTTGTACTATCTTATTATTAATTTCAATAAAAGATTATTTCTCGTAGTAAAACTAAAGGTAGAAAAAGCACTATAAAACATTTCTCTTAAATTTTGGATGCCCCATATTATTCTTTCGAGTCTTTAGAATCAATCTGAAGAATACGTAGTATTCCATATAAATAGTATGCAATCACAAATATTTTAGCCGAAATGGAAAACAAATGATATAACTCTAACAATAACAAAATAATACCAAAATAACACCCAAAAAAGCACTTTGATTAATCGAGCAGTAATGTTCATCACTGGGAGGGGAACCTCCGCCAGAAGTAGATCTGATTACAATAATACTTAAGACAAGATTTCCCATACCCTATACTTCTATTTATACTAAATTCATCTATCCAAAAGTACCCAGAGATCATTCTAGAAGTGGAAGCTCTATTGTGGTCTTCTTACATTTGACTTTATTCTTCCCATTTCTAGGCCTCATTAATATTGGTCTTTATTACAATCTAAATCACAATTGCCTCTACCCATACAGTTAAGGAGGTTATCTCCCTAACAAAGATATTATATGACATAATTCCTATGAATTTATACCATGTTTTGTTGGGAAAGGCTCTACAGCTAGGAGAGGTAGTGTGGGGAGGGGCGTAGGGCCCATAGTGATAATAGTGAGGCCATTCAATGTAAGGTGGACTAGCTCCACCATATTATTAAATAAGGCCCACTCATGGCAGTTGGGATATAATAAATGGGTATTAGATATAATAAAATGTAAGAGGACTTCTCTTAGAGTTGTCTCACTTCTAGAAGATTCCTCCTCTAGAATGTTCTTAGGTGATGGTAGCACTATATAAATGGGTTCAAACAATGTAATGGGACATGAACAGAGGTATTGTATTTGGAGTGCTAGCTCAATAGGAGGATGCCCTCTAAAAGAGACAAGTGAAGTGAACAGTAGAGGATCTCCTCCATAATAGGATCCATTGTATGGTGCTTCCTACCTCAAGAGTTTGATAGTAATAAAGAGGATTTTGCATATTGTTCTTATATATCTATTGTGGTGCTTTTTGTATTCAGTCTTTGTTCTAACAAGTGGTATCGTAACGCTTCAAGTGCATTGTGGACAATTATTTTTATTTTTGCATTTTTTTCGAGAAGAAAAAGAGGGACGCTATTATAGAAATTTTCGTATATTTCTATGAAAATTTGCATAAAAGTTATATATATGATTTCCCTTCATAAAACACCCAATTTTAAAAACAAAATCGTCTCCAAATGGAGTCCGGAAAGTCAGATATTGCTTTTAAATCGTGATTTTTCAAGGTTTTTCCGCTTGGGACGGCGTAATAATTGTTTTTATTTTGTAGCTTATGGAGGCCGAATTTTACAAAAAAAATAAACATTCGAGTCTTCTCAATTTCACCCACTTAAAAATAATAGTCAAACGGAGTCCGGAAGTGAAGTTAGGAGCATTTTGAATTCAAATAGCTGGTTTTTCCTAAACGCCGCACTTTCCTCGGCAGTAATTTATTGGTTTTTCGTGATGGCGGAGGGACTACAGAGTTCATCAATTTTCATAGAATTCTCATATGGATATTTCTTCAAACCCCTCAAATAAATCTTTACATACATTGAAGCATTCAAAGCCCAATTGTTTGACCGTGATTGATGACTTTGTAGATGGCCTCATGAGAGTTTTTGTAGTATTGAAGATTCATTGGATAGCATATAAGAGAGATTTTTTATGGCGGACTCCTCGTGGATGAATATAATCAAGAAATATATGTTTTGTATGATTTTGTGGCCAATTGTGATGATTGGTGGCATGTGGATAGTTGTCATTTCCTGGATGACAACCACTTCCATATTTTATTTGATGACTTACTCCACCTTCCTCAGAGAACATCAATGTCCCACATCAAGAGCTAGTTATGATTACCAATTTCCAACATGCATATCCTGATACAATGGTAGTATTTTTCCCTTCCGTGATTCATCATTGACCCTTTCCCACTATGTGGCTAGATATTCTTTATTTAGATCCACATGATAGGTGTCATTATTGGGAGCATCATTTTTCAGTTGGTTATTGGGTTCAAATATATTCTGCATGAAGTTCACTTGAGGACTTGGACATGGGACCCTAGTTTACAATGGTGGTTGGACTACCTCATGATTGTAGGTTTGCATTTCAATGGGACCTGTTGTCCTTAGTTAGCGGAACAAAAAGTTAAGATCAATAAAGAAGCAGGAAATGCACACTTCGCTGGAAGACACCTATGACCGCCACCGGTCGAAGTGAGAAAAAGAGAGAAAGATGGAACGAAGTATGGAAACACAATTCATGAGATGAGGAGATCAAGGATGATTTATCAGCAAGGAAGATGGATTGAGGACAACTCATCATGAGAAAATCCACCTGATGCTTTGGAGCAATCAAGACAAGGAGAAGGAAGGAAAGACAAATGGAGGAAGCCCGGAAAAAGCAAGACAAGTTGACCTAGGGTTTTGACACCTAGGGTTTTGGTATTTCAGGTTTTGACACCCCAGGGTTTTGACCTAAGGTTGTCATTGAGGTATTGTAAATGCATAAATAAGGGTCAAGAGTCGGTCGGGTTGGTATGATATTGTTGTTGATCTAGCTATAATATTTTGTGAAAGATCATTGCATTGTGCGAAGGATGAGAGAGAGAGAGCCTTCGTATTGTAAGATCTTAGTTGTGTGTGGAAGGCTCAAAGTCCCCGCAATTGAAAGTGTGTAGGAAGGAGAGAAAGAGAGAAGAGAAGGAGGATTTGCTAGCTGAGAATCCAGACAAGAACTATATGCTTTTATCTTACAACCATAGGCACGCTTTGTGGATCTATCCCTAGAGCTTAGAGGGTGAAACCATGTATATTCCGCTGTGTGTGTGGTTGATGCCTCATCTCCCTCGCCATTGTTATATTGTTATTTGCATTGTTATATTAGATCATATCTATAGTTGTGCAAGATATCATTCTAACGTAAGTAATAGATGGCTGCTGTTTTGTTGTTGCAATTAACTCCACTTCATATTCCCTTGGTTGTATGTTCGTGTATTCCATAACCCCCTATGATTCTTCTGTGAGACCGCATATTCCTACTACTGTGTAAGCATGTTGAAACGGGCCAAGAGGCTAGGTTTGTTGCGCGCCTTGCAATTGAACCTCAAGTCTCGCCCTATGCCAACAAATGGTTTTGTTGTCGTGACAGGAATCTTCTATGGGAATGCCAAGGTGGTCGCCATCGAAGGAAGAAACTCAAAAGTGGATAGAGATCAAGAATTCTGCTGAAGCCCTAACAAGAACCCTAATCTTAGTATTGCAGGGATTGGTTGAGAACTATATCTTTACCGGCCATTCACGCTGACATTCCTTTAGGATCCATCAAGAGCTATACCGAAAGTGTTTAGCTAGGTTAGAAGATACCCAGCTTGAGATTAGATCTAGACCTCATGTGGTTTTGATGGTGGCGTTTAATCCGTATATTAAAAGAGTTGATCATGTTGTATCCGTAGAGGTAGATCATTGGTTTGATAGTACCATTGAGGGTATATCACATAATTTGTTGTTGTTGATGAAAGGATTCATACATCCAAGCTTAAAGATATTTTAAAGGACCTAGAGGAAAAATTTTTACAATTCTTGAAGTTGAGACTCAAGATGTTGTTGTATGAGAAGAGAATCTTGAAGATACATTAGATCGAGAAGATTTGAAAAGGCTACCGTTCAATAATTTGGACAATGACAGTGACACATAGGTTGGACACACGCGTAGTGGGAGGGCCTTCAGGGAAGATCCTCTTGTGAACTTTTTTTAGCAAGGTCACGAACCTCTTCTACAGGAATAATGGTTTTATAGTGGAGAAGAGGAATATCTAACTGATGAAGAACATTCATAACCCACTAGAGAAGAAGAAGGGGAAGCTGAATAACTGTGCCAAAACGATCCATAAACCTTAGGAACTGCGCAGACCATTTAAGTAAGTCCTATCAACCCTCCTATTGCCTCAACAATGCTAAGTAATTAGAATAGTTAGAATCACTAGAGTCCACAGAGTACTATTAATAGCAGTTCAAAGATCTACCGATAGGAAACCTAGGAAATTCCATGGAAGATGAGATGAGGCTCCCCATATTTAGAGGAGATGGATCTAAAGATCTTGATCATCACCAGTTCCTATGTGAGGTCATATGGAACATACTAAGAAGGTTACCGATGAAGTCAAGTAAAGAAACCAGTTTAGCACTACAATGAGAGATCATGCGTTGAGCTGGTACATGATTTTTTTTCCAAGGACTTACACAACCTAAGCCATTGAATGAAATCAAGAAACACGCTGATTTAAAAGTTTAAGAAACCTAATTCAGAGTCCCAATGTATTACAAAGTTGAAGAGATCAAGAAAAAGGTAGTTGAACCTATTTGGGATTTCGATCGTGAGATTCCAAGAATCTCTAGCAAGAAGATTGACCTTTAAGAACTACATGAAGCTACAAAGAATGGTTAATCGCTGCCCTTTTACCACATATCAAATTTCCCCTGATGAAACATAATATTTCTCTAGGGCAGCCATTAGAGATCACATGAAGCTTGAATCATCCCCTATGAGAGAATCCAACTCAAGTATGAGAAAAATATTGAGTCAGCCTTAACTGGGTTTGTCTCTGTAGGTTGAAGATTTGAAAAAAGACAAGGGAAAAGACAAAAAAGAGTAGCTAAAATCTAGTGTCGCCTGAAAATCAAGGTCATCACAAGTAACATTTCCCTCTATTAAATGAATACTTGGCTTTTGGAGCTCCGAGCCCTTGAAGAAAGTCATCTTACCTTGGTGTGAAGTATGCATAAAATCTGACATTGCCTCCGGTGAGTGTTATTACGCAGTAAATAATGCCTGTGACACACACAAACTTGTATTGTACATTTTGTAAATTAGTAGGGCATGATGATAGAGACTCAGAGATTATGATCTCATGCATGAAATATCGATAGATATATACAAGATCAAGGTGAAGTACATCAAGAAGGAAACACTACGCTAAAGATAACTCCCTCAAGAAGAGGAAACTTTAATCCTCATGGTGGATCTGAGGGATGAAGATGAAGAGGTATGTGATCCGAAAATAGAAGGATGACTCTTGTTATGCTATGCAAGCACCCTCTACTTCATTGGCCAACATAAACCTTTACGGTGACCTTGCTTCATGTAGTTAAAATATGCAAGATAAACCTATGTTAAGTTCATGTATCTTCCTTTAAATGCTATAGGTGAGGATATGTTCTTTTAGGATGGTTAAATATGTACTTAAATAAAATACACAGCAACACAACTTGCAGCAAATAAAAACCATCAAACCTACAACAAGAAAAATATGATAAAGGAGTTCACCCCCTCCGAAGCTACATCTCCTTGAGCCTCCATTAATGGACTTGGTTCTCTAGGATTAATTAGTCAAAGTTTTTTATGTGTTCTGATCTCAATGGAAAAATAGACTGTACTCATTGAGACGTAACACATATAAAACCCCAAAATGACTAATAGAACTCTCGAAAACGGATCATGGCTCATCCCCGCATGACCTCTTCTACATGTGGCCAAGTAAGCTTCTGCTTCTCTTGAAAAAATAATTGAAGTCCTCAAAAGCCTCTGAAACTGGTCCCAATGTGTTCAGAGCATAATAACTATCCAAACATGATTATTCAAATCACAGAAAACAAAACATAGGCTCACCAAACCAAGGTTCCTCATCACGAGGGATTCAAAGCTCCCTAGAGCTCTCTCAAAACTTCAATGGTGAAAAAACTTGCGGAAGAAGTCTTCAAATGGCCTTTGAAACAACACCAATGGATTCGTGGACGCCCAAAAATCCCTAGCGCCAGTTTTCTTTACCACACCCTCAATCGACCAAAAGATGAAGAAGTTAGGCCTCCATTTCTCTCCTTCAAGCTACGTTGAAACTGGTTCGCTAAAATGCACCCTTGTGCTTGAATCAGCACACACGCCTAGCCATAATGTGAAACCCGGTAATCAGTGCACCGCATCTAACGGTAAGAAACCGCAGAACGGTTAGGGCACCTCCAAACTCTAACCGCTTAGCACTCTGGGCATATGGGGGTCATGACCTTTGTTTTCCCGCATTGTGCATAGGTTACTTGGGAACCCAATGGTTTAGCGCCAAAGTGTTTAAAACGTATACCGGTCCGCAATAATATGCGTATATGGTCATGTGGTGGCTATATGTGAAGGGGATGGGCTTATCCTCGCCCACGCCTAAACTCATATTAATTCAATTTAAATGTAATTGAAACCATAAATATAACAAAGAACATAGCGTGAGCTATTGGTAATCCACACCATGCAAAGGCACTCCACCTAGGTGGGAGGCAATTGTGGTTTGACTCCCATGGACTCCATATTATTTTTAAACAACCATTTGCTCGGGTGCTAATGGTGTTTCCATGACTGAAGCACGTGGTACCACACCATTTGCCAAAATGATGCCACGTCACATCAAGATTCGTCCTAAATGTCATCCAATCTAAAAATGCCATGTCACCTCTACCATGTCATCATATGGCCTCCATCGCCAAGCAGTAATTTATCATGCCATGTCGCCTTTCCATAATGGACAAGACAACAAGATCCATTTTTTTCCTCGCTTGACGATCCTATCAGATCAGATATCTTTCGCCCCCACATTCGCTTGAGACAAAACGAATTGCATTGGGTTCGTGACAACGAGAGCTACACACTCATTTGTTTTGAGGAAATTCCAAGAACGTTGATTTTGAGCTAAAATTTGACCCCTCGTCCGCATTTTGATCACACCTTCCCACTAAAAGGCTTTTGGACCCACAAAGCTTATGATCATCTATCCGCTTTCAAGTCTTATCAACTGATTCTACTTGAAAAAGTTTTTTCTGACAATCACTGATACTTGACATGCCTTCAGACCGTGAATCGCTATGTTCCCTGTAACCATCACTGGCCGCACTAACTGGCTTCTTTGTGCTTGGAAGATCGCCATCCTTCCCACTGAGAATCAATTCTTCAAACTCTTTGATGTCAACAAACCACTATCCAATGGCTGCAAAACTTCCCGCGACATCTTATCACAAGCTACAGCAACCATCAATCTTGAAAACAAATTATACAAGATCGAAAATGATGCTAACAAAATCTTTTGTTCTTCAAACAAACTGTCGTATCTTGTACTTCATCAAAGTACATGGTATTTTCTTGCATCATGGTGTACTCCAAAATCAACTTTCAAGTCAATAAACACCATCGACTCAGTCCACAAAGTCGTATCAACACGCATCAACAATAAATATAGCACGTAGAATCATCAACACCATTCGAGATTCATCAACCTTCCAAAAATGACAACTCGACAAACATGATAATAATCATGTTACAATAATGAATCACTCATGATGAACTATCACCAAGTTCAATGCATAAATTACATAAAAACAAATGCATACATGACTCTTCAACTCTCCTTCAGCATTTCAACATAAGTAATATAACTCAAACATGTGGGTACTTAAGAGATGAATATGAAAAAGATAAACTGTTGCAACAAGTGAACATCATATATGTCTTTTACATCCTCCTAGCTTTAATATGCAACAAAAAATGCCTTCAAAGAATTGATTTCACATGCAAACTTGCATCATGCAAGTTGTGATAAACGGCTGCAACGGTCAGCAAGCCTCCTATAAATGCAACAATATTAACGCTAGTAAAAGTGCATTTACAATGTAAAAATGCAAGCTTTTACTTCTGCTTAAGAAGAAATCCAACCATTTCTACCAAGCCAACTCAATCTGGACTTTTTCGAATATCGCCCTTCTAGAATCATCATCTTTGACTCACATCGGCGATGGAATATCCTCTTCCATTCTTGTCAAACACTTTATCCAACTGCCTTGTGTTGTGGATGAGTGTTGGATGCAATGTCCAACATTGGTCAATGATGACCTCGCTTCACAATGAGTGCAAATCTTTTGCATCCTCTTTTCATCGTTGTTCTTTGCCCTCGAAAGTTTCTCGAAGCTTAATCTTT
Organism: Picea sitchensis; assembly: GCA_010110895.2. NCBI lineage: Eukaryota > Viridiplantae > Streptophyta > Pinopsida > Pinales > Pinaceae > Picea > Picea sitchensis. The sequence goes on from SNQJ01S0081147.1 coordinate 29,462, forward strand.
CCAACATTTTGAAACATGATGGTTATATAAAACCACAATATGTACATGGATCCTTTCTTCCATTTTACATATAAATTTATCATGCTAAACATAATCAAAAGAAACTAAATGATAAGTGCACTATACCTGGAATATCTTTATTTCCTCTTTGAGGAGGTTAATTTGAAGAGTTTCAAGCTCTCCTTTGAATACCATCAACAATAGTGTTCTTGTCCTCAACACTGTCACAACTCTTTTTTTTCATACATTTGCATTCATCTGAACACAAGCCTTGCATGTCGGAGGGATTGAACTTTCAACAAAAAATCTTGAACTTTCACCTTTAAAGTTTTCTGAGGAGGTGAACTTGAAAAAAAGTTTATGCTTGGAACTTTTTCCCTCGTCTCCTCAACCTTGGAATTTGCTCCATCAATTCATTCATATCCAAGACCACAATACTTGGGTCTTTCTTTCAACAACAATAGGCTCAACAATGCCTTGTGCATGCTTAACCAAACCTTTACCTTCATAGCCCATTTTTAACAACAACTTGACCCTATTCCTCTTGTGATTTTCTAAAAAACAAAAAACATTCATTCAGGAGAGGACTTAGAAGATAAGCTAACATTGCATACCTTATGTTCATGCATGTACTCCTGTAAGGGTTTCTTTGGCCTCATGGAGTTGAATCTCCATCTCATGCAACTTTTCTAGAAGTTGGTCTCCGCTCATGGCCATCAACTGCCTTCAAGGGGCAATGTGTCTATTGCCTTTCACATCTCTTTTCATCAAATCTCTCATAGTTAGAATCTCTTCTTTGTCAAAGAATCTAGATAATGAAGATATATGAGAACTATCAATGCTTGAAGCTTTCTCCATCCTTGCAAGATATCAAACTCAACACAAAACTTGCACAAAACCACTAGCTAAATCTCTGTTATTAATGGAAAACACATGAGCAAACAAACTATGCTCTAATTAATTCGATTCAAAATAGAAGGTTGACTTATTATGCTATGCAAGCACCTCTACTTCATTAAAAATAAACTTCACAGGACCTTTACTTCTACATGTGTTAAAATATGCAAGATAAACCTATGTGTTAAGTTCATGTATCTTCTTGTAAATGCTTATGTGAGGATATGTTCTTTAGGGATGGTTAAATATGTAATTTAAATAAATACACAGGAACACAAATTGCAGCAAATAAACCATCAAACTCACAACAAGAACAACATGATAGCGAGTTCACCTCTCCTGCTACATCTCCTTGAGCCTCCATTAATGGACTTGTCTCTTCGATTAATTAGTCAAAGTTATTTTACAAGATGATTCTCAACTCCAATGGAAAAAACAGACTATACCCATTGAGATCGTAACACATAAAACCCCAAATGACTAATAGAACTCTGAAAACTTATCATGGCTTCATCCTCGCATGACCTCTTCTACATGTGACCATATTTCCCCGAGATTCTCTTTGAAAACACTGCATAAGTCTCAAAAGCCTCTCAAACTCGTCCCAATGTAAGTTCAGAAAGTATTAAATACCTTAGCCAAACATGATTATTCAATCACGTGAAACAAACATAGGCTCACCAAACCATGTCCTCGATCAATGAGGGCTTCAAGCTCCCTGGAGCTTGCTGAAACTTCAATGGTGAAAAACTTACAGACGAAGTATTCAAATGGCCTTGATAACAGTACCAATGGATTCAGGACATCCAAAAACCCCTAGCTGGGATTTTACGGCACCTCAATCGACCAAAAGATGAAGAAGTTAGGCCTCCTCCATTTTCCTCCTTCAAGCTTGTTGAAACTGGTTCGCCAAAATGCACCCTTTGTGCTTGAACCCAGCACACATGCCATTTAAGACGTAAAAGCCCAGCACCGGGCGCAACCGCGCCAACGATGAAAACTGTAGAATGGTTAGGGCGCCTCCAGCCCCTAACCGCTTAGCACTCGGGCATATGGGGGTCATGTGACCTTGTTTTCCCACACAAAAGGGCTAGGTTCCTAAACCCAATGGTTTAGCGCCAAGTGTTTAAAACGTGCACAGGGTCCGTTTAAATATGCACGCATATGGTCATGTGGTGGTTGTATGTGAAAGGGGGTTGGGGCTTAGCCCCAACCCTGTCCGCGCCCAAACTCACATATTAATTCAATTTAAATGTAATTGAAACCATAAATATAACAAAGAACATAGTGTGGGCTATTGGTAATCCAGACCATGTAAAGGTGCTCCACCCAGGTGGGAGGTCCAGGGTTCGACTCTCGTGGACTCCATATTATTTTGAACAACCAACAACCAATACCAGGGTGCCACGTGGCACCACACCATTTGCCGAAAATGATGCCACATGTCACAACACGATTCGCCCAGATGTCATCCAATCCAAAACTGCCACATCATCTCTGCCATGTCATTGTACGACCTCCATGTCAGTGTACGGTCATGCGACGTCAGCATCTGTACGGATTGCACAGTCAGCATCCATTTTTTTTTCTTGTTTGACGATCCGAACAGATCACAATATCTCTCGCTCCCGACATCCGTTTGAGATGAAATGAATTGTGTTGGGTTCGTGATGAAGAGGGATACACTCACGTTCATTTTGGGGCAATTCTGAGAACGTTGATTTTTGAGCTAAAATTTGACCCCTGGTCCAGATTTTGATCAGTATGGGCCGAGGCTGAGGAAAAATAATCTGTTATAACTTCACGCAGCCCAGACATATAGCAAGGGACTGTCAGAACCCTTTCACCACTTGCAATTATTGCAACTCCTTCAAGCATGTCATTGAGAACTACCCTGTGCTGCTAGCTAAGCTTCAGGAAAGACGAGGACCCCAGCAGAACCCACAAGTGAAATTGATCTATGTTGAACCTCGCGGAGCAGACCCTAGAGTCATTTTTATCACTTGAGGAGGCACTGCTATAGGAGAGGATAGAATGACCCAAGGAAAGATCGCAGAAGACTCAGGTATTAGCAAGCTATAGAGAAGGCCCAAAATTTTGATGTGAAGAAAGAAAGACAAATCTTTGAGGAAGCAAGGCAAGAGTTCAAAGAAGGTTAAGTTTCTTCCTCAAAGACACGCCCAGAAATAAGAGAATATGGGATGCCTCATGCATTTGATCAATCGGTTTCACCAAAAGAAGAAAAAGAGGTAAGTAAGCTCATCGAATTTTTATACACTTGTATTAAGTTGATTCAGAATGAAATGTTGTGCAAGAGCTACAGAACTTAATCAGACAGTACGAGCTAGGAAAGATAGACCCCTTACTGAATAGGGCAGTACACATAATTGGTAATAAGAGAAGGACAAATAAATAATTGCACTTGAATGCTCAGATAGGAGAATATGATATAGACTATGTGGTCCTCGACTTACGGTCGAAGGTCAATGTCATGATGAAGAATACTTGGGCACTAATGGGAAAACTGAGGTTGATCTATTCCCCTATCATACTTAGGATGGCTAATCAGCAAGTTGTCAGCCCATTTGGATGATTGGATCATGTCCCTGTGGGCATCGATGGGGTGAGAACATTTTCAGATATTGAGGTAATTGAGATAGTCGATGACAGTTGCCCTTACCCTGCATTGTTAGGAATTGATTGGGCCTTTAACAATTCCAGTGTAGTTGATTTGAAGAAAATAAGTATGACCTTTGAAAGAGATGGCCTTTGGGTCATTACACCATTAGATCCAGATGTAGGTCTACGATACACAGAGCCCATTAGAGAATAAGACCATGCATACGAATTGGAAAACATCTACAAACTAACAGCCAAACAGCAAGACTACATCAAACCTACAGTCGATGGGAATCTAAGCTAGCAAAGTGACAACGCGTGTTCATCAAATTCAAAAGAAGAACTAGAGAACTGGAAGAACCAGATGTATGAAGTATCTACTAGAAGATGTGCTAGATTAACCAGAGAAGTTCACTAGATCGGCACAACATTGAGTAACTTACCCACATTTGATGGTCTGAATCCTTTAGAAGCCTTCCTATCAGAATTTGAAGCAAATGTACCAACACAATAGAGACTATTGGCCATGTATGAGGCCCTGAAAGCTACACCAGCAAGATGGTGGGGGACACATAAAAGCAATATTATAGACTGGACACAATGTCAAACTTTAATAACAGCATGATTCTCAGCACAAGCACTAAGTTGCGAAGTAAGGTACACTGGTCGAAGTTTAACAAAAAAACATGTGCAAAGCTGCAAAGAGGCCTGGAGCAACATCCCTCGAGAAAAATGGGGGCACAGATTCATTAACACACTGGATACGATCCCTATCAACTGGTACCTTCAAGCAAAGTTGTGCCTCATCACTGCAGACTAGGAAGGTATGATTCAGAATTTTGTAACCACCTTTTTATTTGAAATTGAATATCCTTCAGTAGACCAAGCATTACAGATTGTCAGAAAGAAGGTATTTGAGGAGGCATCTAGACTCCCTATGGAACAAGAAGAGGACGAATGGACTGCGCCTCTCCAGAAATTGCAGAGCTGCTACAACATCAATGTCGATGACGATGATGATCCCGGGAAGGTGAACATCGCAGAAACAGAAGGCCAAAGAAATGTGGAAGGACCGGGAGTTGAGCTACCATTTATTGGTCAGCCAATCAAGATTAAAAAATCCAACATTGGGACAGAGGAGACATCGAAGCTTGCCAATGTAAGAGATTATTGGGATGTTGCTACCATTGACAAGATTATAGAGTTACTGCACGAGTATCAAGACTTGTTTCCGACCAAGTTCACTGATATGAAGGGTATCAAAGGTCCTATGGGAGAGATGAGGATCCCTTTGAAACAAGGTGTGAAGCCAGTCAAGAAAAGACCCTACATATTGAACCCAAAATACAAGGAAAAAGTGAAGATTGAGCTCAACATAATGTTGGAAGTAGGGATTATTGAACCTGTCAAAGAATCAGAGTGGATTAGCCCTATGGTCGTGCAAGACAAGAAGACAGGAGAAATCAGGATCTGCGTAGATCTCAGGAATTTGAATGATGCTTGTTTGCATGACCCTTTCCATAAACCATTCATTGACGAAGTGTTAGATAATGTGGGAGGATAGGAGGTATATTATTTTACAGATGGATTTTTAGGATACCATCAGATCCAGATTGCCAAGGAGGACCGCCACAAGACCACATTTTCCACAGAATGGGGATCCTACCAATATACAGTGATGTCATTTGGACTGAAGAATTCCCCATCCATATTTTCCAGGGTGGTGGTAGGAGCCTTCAAGAGTTATTACATAAATTTTTAGAAGCATATTTTGATGACTATACTGTGTTTAGTTTGTTAAAAAACCATATTGAATGTCTAAGGCTAATGTTGGATAAATGCAGGAAGTGTCAAATTGCTTTAAATCTGAATAAGGGCATCTTCTTCTCACCATTTGGAGAACTATTAGGACATATTGTATGCAAGCAAGGATTGCTGGTTGATCCATCAAAAATTGCAATTGTTGTTGATTTTCTGCCTCATGCTTCGGTCAAACAACTGCGCACTGTGCTGGGACATACTGGCTATTAAAGGAAATTCATTAAAGGATATGCCCAAATTACAGCACCGATGAAGTTGTTGAAGAAAGACTGTTAGTTTAGCTTGACAGAAAAATGCCATATGAGCTTCGACACACTGAAACAAAAGATGGTTATTGCGCCTATTCTGGTCTTCCCATATTAGAGCAAAGAGTTTCATGTGCATGTCGATGCGTCCTCTATTTAATTGGGAGATTTTTTGGCCCAACTTGGAGAAGGGGATATCGACCATCTATTAGCTTCTACTAGCAGGAAAATATCTACAGCTGAAATTAATTACACCACTACTGAGAGAGAAAGATTAGCCATGGTGTATGCGTTGCAAAACTTATGCCACTACTTGTTGGGAGGACACTTTAAAATGTTCACAAATCACTCTGCGTTGAAGTACCCAGTCAACAAGGCAGTGTTGGGGGGGCGAATAGGCAGATGGCTTCTGTTATTTCAAGAATATGATTTTGAGATCATAGTTAAGCCAGGAAGAATGAACAAGGGACCT